>PVLD010018915.1:0-37762 GCA_004027595.1 Dinomys branickii
GCTTTCCCACGTCTCGCCCCGGCAGCCTGGTCCGCCCTACCACATCTCCCCTGGCATCTCAGAGAAATACGCCCAGTTTAAACTTCCCAGCCGAGGTCCCGGCATTCACGCTCGCCAAGTCTGTCTCGAGCTGGTGGTGTTTATTAAGGAGGTTCGCTCCCTTGCTGCTCACCTGGTCGCCATCTTCCCCGGATCTCTCCTGAGTACTGCACTTTCATATTCATTGTCAACCACCTAATTTTTTCCATCTTTGTTTAAATTTTATTTTATTTTATTTTTGAGGCAGGGTCTCACTGTATAGTTTAGGCTGGGCTTGAACTCACTATATATCCCAGACTGGCCTCAAACTTGCAAAGATCCTCCTGCCTCAGTCTCTGAAGTAACAGGATTAGAAAGAAGTATGCCCCTACCAGTCCTGGCTCCACTTTTTATTTTATTGAAGAACTGAGATGGGTGAATCTAAAAGTTATAAAGATCAATCCTCAATAGTGTTGTGGTATAGACCATTCCTGAGCATTTCCACATACAGAAATAGTTCTGTTGTGGCTTCTTATATTTCACCCAAAATTCACATGTTGAAATTTAATCCCCAAAGACAGGGAGCCCTTTGAGAAGGGATTAAGTTATAGGGGCTATGCCTTCATGAATGGATTATTGTCATCATTTTTTATAAGGCTTCAGAAAGTTGCTTTGCTCTCTCTTACTCTTTCTCTCCTAACTTCCACCATGTGAGAACACAGTAACAAGGCATCATCAATGGGGGAAGGTGTCTCACCAGATCAAATCTGCCAGTGCCTTGACCTTGGACTTCTGAGCCTGCCAGTGAGAAAACAATCTCTACTACGTATAAATTACCCACTTTCAGGCATTTTATTATAGCAGCATGAACAGTCTAAGGCTCCACTCTGAAAAAGGTGACTATCCATTCTATTTCTATTTCACAGAAAGGTTATCCATTCTGTGTTCCAACACCATGAATGAAAATTCCCATGACTACTTTTGGGAAAATCTATTCCACTTCTGAGCAGCTTAAACACACACACACACACACACACACACACACACCTTACACTGTCCCCAGGTCCTGTAGCTTCTACCCATTGTCCTTCATACAGTGAGAGAACCAACAGGTCACCCAATTGCTCTTTCTAAAATGTGTTCTGAGTTCCCTTGCTTTCCTAGTCCCTCTCCTGAAATACTTTGTACTTTACTTGTAAACAATTATAACCTTCAGATACTTTGTGTGTGTGTGTGAGTGTGTGTGTGTGTGTGTGTGTGTATGCATGCGTGCGTGCACTTGAACCCACGACCTTCACATTGAGCTACATCCCTAACCCTTTTTATTTTGATACAGGGTCCTGCTAAATCAGTTAGCCCTGCTGGGCTTGAACTTGTGATCCTACTTCCTTGGCCTCTGAGAGTACTGAGATTATAGGCACATATTACCAAACTCAGTTTTAAAATGGTTTTTATTTCTGCTTTTTAGTCTATTTCCACGACCAGGCAAAATATTTCAAGAGCAAATTTGCTCCAATTAATCAGACTTTCATACTATAAGCGTGATAAGCAGATTAATGGAAACAAAAAAACCTCTTTCCTCAATATTTCCTTAAATTTAATTAATCATCCCACAAAAGCAAAACACCTCTCAGCAGCAGAAACAAAGAAAAATCACAGGTGGATCAGCATGTTCCACAATATGAATGAAAATGATAAACCTTTCCAATTTGTATTCAATCCTTCCTTTCTAAAAGCACCACAGCACCTTAAGGAGTCCTTTGAAAGAGCACTTCCCCTACAGTAACTCAGGCCTCCTTGCTACTAGAGACTAGACCCAGCCTTGATCTCTCATTAATTTGGTACCATGCTTGATGACAGTAAGCATGTATTATGACTGATACCCGGTGTCAACTTGGGGAGTCCAGAGGTTTGTCTGAGTGACTCAGTAGGAAGCCAGGGTGCTTACTTTGTACACATCCTGAGCCTGTGGAAGAGGAGGGCATGGAGATTATGTGAGAGCTACCCATGCCCTGGGTGGGGGGAGCCTATTTACAATGTAAGGGAAGGAAAGAGGCTGTTTGCCAGCCATTCCTCCCTTTTGCTCTTGTTTTTGCTGTGCTCTGCTGCCCTGAACGTTTGCTCTCTGCCATGTGCCACTCTGTCTCTGAGCCAGAAAAATATGGACTGAAACCTCCACAAACTGTAAGCTAAATAAACCTTCCCTTCCTTAATTTTGGGCATTGGGTATTTTGTCTCAGCAAGTAGAAAAAAGTAACAAAGACAGTGTGCGTCTGCTGGATGAAAGTGGTTGAGGGCATTCTGTCATCTACCTGGATAGTCTTCAAGTCTCAATACTCAATATTCCTCATAATCATCCTTTAACATAAAAGAGCATCAAGAAAACTAAATTAATTATTAACATTCCCCAATTCTGAAATTATGATGTCTTATCAGTTCAAAAAAATAATGAATTTCAAACAGTATCACATAATTGGTGGGATAAAAGCAGCTAGGGCAAAGTTTTTCTAAACAAAGGCCTCAACATTTATAAACTCCAAATAAAATTCTGTAACAACGTGCATTTTTGCTGTTTAGTCTATGTGCTAAATAGATACATTTAGTTACTTTCTTGGGAAGTATTTTTTATTTGTAGCAAAGTTATTAAATTGTATTCATTAAATTATACATAAAGTAAGGTAACTGAAACAAATTACAGCACTTCAAAGTTTGTCTTGGCTGGGGATATAGCTCAGCAGCACAAGTGCCTGCCTGGCAAGTGCAAGGTCCTGAGTTAGATTCCCAGTATAAAAAAAAAAGATTTATTATACATTTGCCACAAATCAGTTCTGCTGTCTTATTTAAAGGTCTGCTATCCTCACAGTAGGTTTTTTTTTGTTCTTGTTTTTGTTTTTTTTTTTTTTTTACAACATACATGATCTTTAGGAACTGAATTTCTAAACTTCTACCTCTGCAAAGATTAATTCCAGGTTGGCGAACAATTAGTGGACAAATCTCTTCCCTGCTCACACATTTAGCTCTGACTATTTTAAGTATCTACCACATATAGCTCCTAGGAGTTACATCTACTTACAAAACACTATAAAGTTGCCTTAAATTACATTAGTATTTAAAACAGATATACTGACAGACAAAAAAGGAAAAAAAAAATACCTCAACCTATTCAAGAATTCTGAAAAGTTAACCAAATATAAATGAAAAAAATAGTGAAAGCTCAAGACAGTTTATGTCAACTTCATGAATTTTTAAGTAACTTTTCTTACAATTAAGACAAAAGAAAAAATAAAAGACCCTTTGTAACAAAAAGCAGTATGAGACAACAGCACCATAAATCAAGGTTGTAGGAAAAAAATAAGCAATTACATATACTCATTACAAAATACTTATGCAAGGAAATAAGAACAAGATTGTTATTTCCCCTTACAAAGCAACAGTTCAATTTATATGCAGCTGATGCTTATAAAACAGGTCTTTAAGAAACAGACATTTCTATAAAGTTTCAAGAGGATTTGTCCATAATCCATTACTACAAAAGAAAACAAAAAGTAAAATCTGTCCACAACCAGCTTATGTTTAAATTGTCTGCTAATCTGACTAGAAAATGACACATTAGAAAAATATCTACTAAAAGAGTTATTGCATTTGTAACTAAATAGATTATATACAACTAAACCACAGTCTAGCAAAACAGAATGTTTAGGGCCTGGGATATAGCTTAGTGGCATAGCACCTGCCCAGCAAGCGCAAGGTCCTGAGTTTGAGTCCTTGTACCAAAAAAAGAGAACTTTTTCCTTAGATAAGAGTATGCTGCGGAGTGTGGTGGCACACCTCTGTAATCCCAGCCCTCACGAGGCTGAGGCAGGAGGATATGTTGCAAGTTCGAGGCCAGCCTGGGCTAAAAAGTGAGCTCAGGCCAGCCTGAACTGTATAGTGAGACGCTGCCTCAAAAAGACAAAGAAAAACAAAAAAAAAATAAATAAGAGTATGCCACCTAATAAACAATGAAAGAATGGTAGAACCACTCCTAAATAAATTACTGGATTTAAGTGTTGACTATCAATGACAGTTTACACCAATCAAGAAACAGGAGACAACCTGAAACATTGGCTCCTAAACAAAAAGAACAAAAATCAAACTTGAATCTATTGAGCTTCCTCATACAACAGAGAAGTTAAAGGAACATGTTAAATATTGCAATGGTGAGCTAGTCAACCAAAACCAAACAAACTACAGAAAATACTGTAAGACAACATTTAGGAGGCTGACACAGAAGGATCACTAAGAGTTTCAGGCCATTCTCAGCTCAGCAATTTCAAGGCCAGACTGGACTACATAATGAGACCTTGTCTCAAAAAAAAAGAAAAGAAAAAAAGAAAAGGAAAACCAAAAAACCAAAACAAAACTGTTAAGACAAATTACCTGGCTTTATCAAACTGGAAGGGAAAAAAGAATAAGGAGAGACGGATACTATAGTTAAGATACTTACAATAAAATTCAAACCACAACAAGAAAAAAAATCTGTTCACCATAGCACCAAAGAGTATAAATAAACCAGTCTGTAATTCCAACACTAAGTAGCCTGAAGCTAGAAATTCCAAATTTGAGCCCAGCCTGGCAACTTACCAAGGCCTTGTCTCAAAATAAAAAATCAAAATAGCTCAGTACAAAGGCCCAGGGTTCAATACTGAGGCAAGACAAAGTAAGACTGAAAAACAGAAATTATGGCCAGGGGTATAGTTCAGCAGTACAGTGCCTGCCTGGCAAGCATGAGGTCCTGAGTTTGATTCCTAGTACCAAAAACAGCAATAAAAAAAAAAAAAATTACGGCTGAATGAACTGAAAGATCTACACAGAGAGGCATACCATGTTCACAAAGTAGAAAGACAATAAAGTAATTCAACGGAAAAAGGATAGTATTTGCAACAGATGAGGCTGCGAGTATACCTCTGTGGTAGAGAACCTGCTTGGCATGCATGGGGCTCTGGTTTCAATCTCCAGCACCCCCCAAAAAAAAGGATTTCAATAATTTGTACAGGAGTGACCGAACTCTAGCCTAACCTCATCCCATACGTAAAACCTTAAAAGTGGATCATAACCCTAAAAGTAAGAGCAAAAATTATAAAACACCTCAGAAAAAAAGAATCAAAAATCTTTTGGGAAGTTGGCAAAGTTTTTTGATATAACATGAAAAAAATAATAAAAGAAAAAAACAAAACAATAATAAAAACAGTAAAAGCAAGAAGGAAAGTGTCAAAGTTTAGACTTTACACTCTTCATGGTAGTTGGATTGTAACTCAGTAGTAGATCTACACTTCCATGTTGTAGAAAAACAAAAGCAAAGCCAAACAAAACAAAGCAAAACTTGTTATTCAAAGACACTAAGACAAAGATAGACTGGGAAAAATTTGCAAATCACTTATCTAGTAAAATCTGGATCTGCGAGCCAGGTGTGGTGGCGCACGCCCGTAGTCCCGGCACTCAGGAGACTGAGGCAGCAGGACTGTCAGGAGTCCGAGGCCAGTGAGTGCAAGGCCAGGCTCCCACAAAGCAAGGCCTTGTCTTAAAAAGAAGAAATAAATAAGTAAATAAACAGTATCTAAAAACTCTTTTAAAAAGTAATTAAATAAAACTCTTAAAAATCAATAAACAATCTAAATTTCTTAAGTGGGTAAAAGATTTGAATAGGCATTTCAATAGACAACATATGAATGGTAAATAAACAAATGAAAAGACACTGGATTGCATTAGTCATTAGGAAACAAATTAAAACCACAATGAAATATCAATACACCCCAACTAAAATTTCTAAAGTAAAGGATTACCAATACCAGCTTTAACAAGGGTGTAGAAAAACAGGAACTTTCATATAATGCTGGTGCACATGTAAAATAATACAGTTACTTTAAAAACAGTTTGGTCATTTCTTAAAAAGTTAAACATAGACTTACTGTACAATTCAGAAATTCTTCTTTTCAGTAGCTACCAAAGAGAAATAAAAACATATGAAAACCTTTGTCGAATGGTTTCCTGCTATGAACTGGAAACTTAAATGTTACTAACTAGTGAATGGATATACAAACACAGTACATCTATCTGTACCACAGAACATGCCTCAGCAAAAAAAAAAAAGAATGAATCTAAAAAACTTCACGCTAAGTGAAATATTCCTGACACAGAAGGTCACCTTCTGAATGGCACAAATTATATGAAATTTCTAGGAAAGATAAAACTGCAGAGGAAAAAGCAGATCAGTGGGTGCTTGAGGCCACAGTAGAGGGAAGGACTGTCAGTAAAAGCAGGGGTAAGGGGTGAGGTGCATGTTCTAAAATTAAATTATGGTGATGCTGGCAAAATAAATTTACTAAAACTCATTAAGATATTCACCTAACATTGTAAAATGTGGCTTAATAAAGCCATTAAATTTTTTTAAAAAGAGAGATTTAAGAGACCAATGTACTACGTTGGTCATATGGATCCTACAAATAATTTTTTGCATTTTTAAATTTTTTGCTGTTGTGATAAAATATAACATAATTTATCATTTAATCACTTTAATTGTATAGTTATGTAATATTAAGAATATTTATAGCCAAGAGTGGTGGCACACACCTGTAATTCCAGCCCTCTGGAAACTGAGGCAGAAGTATCACTGAAAGCTCAAGGCCAGCCTGGGTTATATAGTGAGACCCTGGCTCAAGAAAAAGAATTACAAAGCTATACAACACAATTTTAATTATAGCATTTATGACAGAATAGAAACTAAGCTCTGCATAGATTTTACCGTTCTTAAATGTAGGTCAATGATAGTATTTTGGTTATTTTCAAGTGTTTAACTTTTTTTTGGTGACAGTGGTACTGACACAGGGTCATAAATTATAAAGGTGTCCAGGCTGCGCTCAAATTTGCAATCCTCCTGTCTCAGCCACCAAGAATGCTGGGATTATAGGTGTGAGCCACCATGCCTGTGCAGCTATTAACTTCTGAAAGTACATACTAAAATATCTATCAATAAAACAACCTGATATCTACAGTTTGTTCTCAAATAATAGTGGGAAGGCATCAACAAATGTAATGCTTAATCCTTACTAGATAGTGGATGGGGGGAATACTACATAGGATATTATTATAACAATCAGAAAAATGTAACTATGAGCTCTATGAGATAAAAGGATTATATCAACATTAAATTCCCCAAGCATAACTGGGTCATGTGGTCTGCAATAAATCCTCAAATGTTTGGGGGAGAGGAATATGCTTATTTAAATTATATATATAAAAGAAAATCATGATTCCAAATTAAGGACTGAAAATGAGAACTCTGAAAAAAATATAAATTAGCATAGGTTTATTGGAAAGCAATGCAATGACATTTTTAAAACACTAGCTGGGCTTGGTGGCACATATACCTGTAATCCCAGCACTTGGGAGGCTGAGGCAGGAGGATCACTGCTAGTTCAAAGCTAACCTGAGCTACAAAGTGAGGTCAAGGCTAGCCTGAACTGCGTGGTGAAAAACTCTGTCTCAAAAAAACAAAAACATAGAAAAAAGAAAAAAGAAGTGCCTAATTTATCCCAGTCCAAAAGAATTAAATATTGTCTCACTGTCCTGAGTCTTGCACAAAATTCTTTATGAATGTTACACATGGCAATTGTTAATGCTGGAAGTCACAGTCAGCTTCTAACACAACCCAAAGCACTGAATGTATTGTCTGGTTACATGGTGACCTTCCTAGCTCTTTGTATAGACCATGAGCTCCTTGTGCTAATCCCTTGAAAACAAGAAGTCTGCTGCAGATAGCACAATCTTAAGTGGTATCACAGGTCACTGAATGAGTCAGAACAACTTCTCTGCCAAAATCATCTTAGTTTAGACCTCAATAAATTGTGTTGTGGCCATCTTGTGATTGTATGAGTCCATTCATCCATACATCTGGCTGACTTTCTTTAACTCTGCGTGCTTGCTTATTTCATTGTTTTAGAAGGCTATCCACACTGGGCATAGTGGCGCAAGCCTATAATCCCAGCACCGGGGAGACTGAGGTAGGAAGATCACTGTGAGTTCGAGGCCAGCTTGGGCTACACAGTGAGTCCAGGCCAGCCTAAACTACACAGCAAGACGCTGTCTGAAAAAAACAAACAAAAACAAAAAACAAAACCCAGAAAGGCTAAGGGCTAGGATATAGTTCAGGGACACAGCACCTGCTTGGCAAGTTCGAGGTCCTGAATTCAATTGCCAGTGCAAAAAAAACAAAAAACACCAAACCAAAACAAGTTATCCAAGACCTGTAAACAATTCTTTAGAAAAGAAGCTGCTTTTAAAAATTTTTAAAAATACCAGTGCAAAGGGATGGATGAAGGTGGGTAACAGGGCAGCGGCCAGGCTGGATGGTTTACATGTAAATGCATAAGGAATTCTTTATGAGGTATCAATCTAACTGTTATCAAAATAAGGTAATATAGGAATTATATAAAACAAAGAGGGCCCTGCGGCTGCTCCGCTGTGGGTCCCGCGGCTGCTCCTCTGCTGCTCCGCAGTGGGCCCGGTGGCTGCTCCGCTGAGGGCCCCACTCAGGGCACCTCATGGACTAGACCCGCCCCCACCCATAGCACAACGACAGGGTGGAGCCAGGCAGTCCACTGTCAGCATATGTGCTTTCCCACCTCCAACCATGGCGGTTTGTATACACCCGTGTATGTTATAGTATAGTCTGAGGCAGCTATATCTCTTCCCAAGGCGAGAGTCCAAGGATATAGATAAACCCAGGAGTACAGTTATTATCACAGGGAAGATGACTGATTGAGTGGTAGGGCAACGGAGATGAGGGAGGAGAAAAATTGAATGATCAAATGGGCCATCTTCTGTGTAACCGAGTAACAAAGGTGAAGGTAACATTATGTAGGACAGCATCCAGAGGTAATTCCCTTCTATGTTCTCTATAATTCTGTATTTCTTCAATCGTTTTTGTAATAACAGAAGTGAAGATAACTTTATATTATACAGCATCCAGTGCAAATTCCTTACTATCTTCTCTATAATTTGGTATTTCCTTTAATGTTTTTGTGTTAACTAATGTGAAGATAACTATGTAATACAACATCCAGTGCTAATCCCCTACTATATTCTGTATAACTTTGTATTTTCTGTATTGTTTATGGCTTTTCTGGTTCATATGTCTCCATTCTTTTGTCTTTAAAATAAAATTTAAAATAAAATAAAACAAAGAACTTGTCTGATATTGCCAGGTTAGAGTGGTACCTCAGAGGCTCCTCAATTTGCACACTTAAAATTCCTAAGATATGACCTTTTCCCTCATTGGCTGTATAGGAAACTTTCAATCCACAGTTATGTCTTACCGTCCCATTAGTATCATACTGTTTGATTTATGATATTTAAAAAGAAACTTATGCAAGAGTACAAAGAAAAGAAAATATATTTATTACAACATGGTTCACAATGGCTAAAAAATCTTTTAGAAACTATTCAAATATCCACCAATAAGTGTTAGGAAAATAAATGATGGTAAACACGTGAAATGTATTATGAGGGAAGAAATAGATACGGCTGTAGATGAAACAAAAGCGGCTGTCAGTTGGTTACTGCAGAAGCAATCCGTGGGCATGGAGACCTGGGCATTTACTTTACTACTCTACTTTTACTTTTTTCTACTATTTTCTTTTCTGATACCAGGAATTGAACTCAGGGCCTCCTGCTTGGCAGGCAGGTGCTCTGCCACTGAGCTACATTCCTGGCCCTTTACTTTTATACTGCTTGAAATTCTCCATAACAATGTTTTAATTTAAAAGGACAAAGTTTATTTTTTTAAGGTCCAAGGACACAATTCTTTACAAGTAGTCACCTACCCTCTTTCTTTCCCAAGTTCATAATAGCAACATGGAAAAGATTCTACACAATATATCATAAAATATTAAGGTTCCCTCATCCTCAATTTTTCTTAATTCTCAGGCTATGTATGAATAGAAGAGTCTCACACTTTCAAACATTTCAAGTCCAGTACAAAGTCATGGCAGCTCATTCTCACTGTGTCCTCACCAGCAAGCAGCTTCACATTTCTAATATAAGAACCACACTTCTCTGGCTAAGGAAAGAAAGAAGTATCGAAGTGATCGGTGCCTAGGTAGGTGTGGTAGGCAGCAGGCATCAACATTCTGAGGAGGTGAAGAAGGGAAGAAGGGAGGGAGGGAGGAAAGAATTTTGCCTATTTTAAACTTTTTCTGCGGAGTTGTTCAATTCTTTTCTTATTAAAGCTGTAAATATTATTTGTACCATATATTTAGCCAGTCCTGAATTATAACAGAAGAGAGCTTGGAAACTACCTAGCCCAGTATCTTTGATTAACAACAGCAACAAAAAGTTATCCAGGCCCGAAGTTATTATTTCAAATTAACTTTTAAGTTGTTAGGCCCTATTCCCCTTAGTCTAATTTTCAAAGAATAAATACTCATTAAACACCCACTGAAATGGTCTATCAAAAATAAGCGGAATAAAAACTGGATGCCTATCTTTGGGGCACAAACCCCATAGTCCCACACCACTGACTGCCACCCAGAACCGCCGCACAAACTCACTGCCCACGTCAACACCGGCCTGCTCAAACCCTGCCGCCCAGAACCGCCACACAAACTCACTGCCCACGTCAACGCTGCTCTGCTCAAATACAGAGGGCACTTTCAAGGCAGTCTCCCCCTTTAGTACATGACATGATATTCATGAATTCCCAATCCGTGGGAAAACATAACAATTCATGATAGAATTAACCATGGTTGCTATTTATCGCTAGATTTCTAGTATTTAGATCTCCCACCCTTTTGATCCTACTCCAAAATATTTCATAAAATTAGAGCACTTGAATTTTCATTCCAGAAACAAGACTATACTTTTTATACCTAAATTGCAAAAGAAAAGGCCTCTACACATTCTGCATGATGGCCAATACTGCAAATCACAATATAATCTTTACTTAGAAGAGAATTTAAAACAATAATGATAAAAACTACACATTTAATGTTAACAAATTTTAATTTTGCATGAGATAATTATTATGGTTAAAAAATCATTATTTACAATATAAATACTGCCAGGCATGGTGGTACACACCTGTAATCCCAGCACTCAAGAGGCTGAGGCAGGATGATCGCTGTGAGTTTGAGACTATCCTGGGCTACAAAGTGAACTCAAAGCCAGAATGAACTGCATAGTGAGACACTGTCTCAAAAAGACAAAATTAAATAAATAAATAAAAATAAAATATAATACTGGATTGTTTGTGAAGTGATATATTATTAGAAATTCACTATACAGCAATACAGTGAGGAAGGCAAACTGTATTATCTGTCAGAGAAGTACAGATAAAACATGCGGGACATGTGTGGACAATTGCAAGAATTAAGTAATAGCAATTTCTCTCACTTCTGTGTATGTTATATACTGCCATAATGAAACCAACTATAAAATAAAATTACAGTGATCAATCAGCCTTCTCAGAGCTTATACCATGAAACAGTAGTACCATAGTTAATTACTGTAAACACAGAAATAAAGAGGGCTCCTGGTAACTGAAATTATGATATTTGTGGGTGCTATTTCTCTGCTGAACTGCTGCATTTCAAATGCATGAAGTAACTACCACAACTAATATCCAAACTGACATGATATTACATCCAAATACATTTTACATTCTAGAAATTTTTCTGGAAAATCAATTATACTTAACAATTATCTACTAACCATAAGACTATCACTGTTACTGGAATATTTCCAATTCTTAATCATTTTCCTTAACAAACCATTCCTTCAACAATGACTGAAACCTCAATTACAAGGAAAAAATGATCTGTAGCTAGAAATCCATCTTATAAAGTTACAGATATCAGATTTTTAATTCAAAAAGAACAACATCACGAAGTATTAGACCACATTTAGTAACTGAAACGTAAAACTCATAGTTTCTCCTACTGTTCTCAAAACCCAAGATACTTTCCCTTCATAGCAATCAGAAGTCTCCCTTTCTTTCTAAGAACAAATTGCTGATGACTGAGGCTGGTCTTCCTTTTTAATTATAGTAGATAATGAAATGGCAGATGCCTGACATTTTTAACACAACTTATCACTCATGTACAAAAGAGAAATGCTGGATCCTGGTTTAAGCTCTTGAAGCCCCCAGTAGTGCCATCAATCACCACTATCACATTGGGCATGCAACTTGACGCCTGCCAATGTATATAGCTGCTAAGCTCAGCCATCCCTAGTGCCAAAATGAGCCCAAAGAGGTCACCGGTTTCTCAAGTTTAATAATTCTTTCTTGACAACAATGTACTTTCTTTGTAAAGGTTTTTTGCTGAGATGGGGAGCAATTAAGTCAGATCTGCTATAACTTTTCACACAATGCAAAATTGGTACAAAGTAGTATTTTCCTCTAGTGCAAAAATCAGCTTATTGGTTTTGTTTTTAAATTCTTGCAAGTTGAGTTGAATGTAGTCATACCACTTATCAACCAGCAAAAACTTAATGAAAATTACATCTATATGGGAAATATAAATGCATTATGACCCCCTATACACTGAAAGACTGTACCATCAGTTGAGAAAACCTAGTAGTGACTGACAAGAGCAGAGGGTGATTACATACGCTCTGAATAGAGCGCAGGCACAAAGGGAAGGATGTGAAGGGCTGGGTGGGTAATCCAGGTACAGAACAGGAATGCAGTCTTGAAAAGCAGAGAAGAAAAGGATCCCAAATAAGGAAAAAATCAAAAGCATAAAGGTAGAGACAGTGTGACATGCATTTCAAACACAATAACAAAACCTATTTGGTTTGTGTTGAGGCCTTCAAGGTACAGAAAACAAAATTGGAAAGCCAACTTCAGTTGGCCCTGGAGGCCTGATGTATCAATAACTTGTCTTCAGCCTGAGAATTCTGAATGGGCTTGGGTGACACAAAAATAAGCAGTAGTGTACACAGACAGGTGGGACAGTGGTGTTTAGGATGGAGGAAGGAGGAAGGGCCTGGAAACTGGTTTAGGCGGTGTTCATATCAGCAATTCTGAAAAGGCACCCAATACCAGAGTGACAGGAAGGAAATATTTCGCTTGTATAGCATTTCTACGGTTTACAAAGGACTTTTGCTTATCTCATTTTACCATTATCTCATTTTACTCACAAAACTATTTGTAAAATAGAACATCTGTTACATCTCACAAGTAAAGAATTGCTGTTTCACGCATTTCCTTTTATGACCATCATTCAGTGTTTCTTTTTATGACTGTCTGTCTCTTAATTGCTAGACAGCAAGTTCCATGAGGTATGTAGGGCCCTTGTATTCCTACCGCCTCAAGGAAGGGCTCCCTTGAGGGGTAACGCCAGTAGGTACTCCCTCAGTATGTGATGGGGAGTGAGGAACACATCTTCTTCCCCTACTCTTGTTCCAATGATGCTGAAGGGTTTTTTTTTTTTTTTAACCAAAAGTTGTTTTTTGTTTTTGTGTTATGTTTTAGTTTTAAGTGATTATTCTGACAGTGGAAAGGCCATGACAACCTGTTGTTACTGTAGCTGAGACAGGGTCTCACTATGCAATCAGGCTGGTCCTGAACTTACCATCCTCCTTGCTTGCCCCTGCTCCAGTGATGGGATTATACACGTGTATACCATCACATCCAGCAAGGCTTTGACAATTTTAACACCTTTTCTTGGCACTCCCTAAACAAAACTTCTCTCCCTAGGTAGGAACAAGAAAAATTACACACAAAAAAGTTTATAGGGTGGCCTGCCACCTTTACAGTTCATTCAGAAAGTCATTCTAAGTGACATATTAGAGTGACACAGACAGGTATTTGGAAATTATTTCTTTGAAAATGTTTTATTTCCTTGCACAGTAGAATATATGGTAAGATAACCACGCATATGGTTAAAGCCAAGAAACCTGGGCTCTGACACTTGTACCAGAAAGCAAGAAAATGCTCCAAGAGAAATAAAGATTTATCAAAAGGACAACAAAGCCAGCTAAGAGGGGCTCCCACTGGCAAAATCAGAAACAATTTATGCATCAACACATGTTAGTAACAGATTATAGATCATTAAATAAAACAGGAAATCCTAAATTGATATTAACAAATCAACAAATAAAAAATGTGACAATGAATGGGTAGTTACATAATTCTGAACTACTTACTCACAAAATGCCAACTATAAATGGAAGAATAATTTTATTAGTAAAGAAGGCTGCCAGACACTGCTTAATAAGCACCTAATTGCAGACAAACTGAAATTGTGTATCACCAGATTATATATGTCACAGAAATGACACAGCATCATTTCTGTCCTACTCCTGCCAAAGACATGCATAATCATGAAAACATCAGATAAATCCAAATTGAGATACATTCTACAACAAAATAACTGTCCTACAATCTGTAACCTACTGAGACATGAAAGTCAAAAGAAAGAGGAAGATATGGCAAGTAGACACAAGCACATGGTTCTGAAATGACTCCTACTGCTATTACCAAACATACAGGAAAAAGGAGAAGGAGCTGGGAACTTCACTAAACCATTAATCAAACTTGAATGGGGTCTGAGTGTTTGATGGTGATAATCTGTCAATGCTAATTTCCTAATTTTCATGGTTATATTGTATTTATGTAGAAGAATGTCCTTGCAATGGAAGTACATATCAGAGTATTCCAAAGTGATAGAGCATCAGGTAGATAAACTTACTGTCAAAAGTTCTGAAGGAGAAATAAAGTATTCTCAGATATAAATTTTCTGGTTTTGACCGTTTCCATTTTTTTTAAAAAAAAATTTTTTTAGTACTTGGGATTGAAACCAGGGACACAGTACCACTGAGCCAAATCTTCAGCTCCCCTTTTTTTAAAATTTTGAGATAGGGTCTCACTAAGGTTCCCCAGTTGGCCTCAAATTTAAAGTCCATCTGCCTCAGCCTCTGCTGTACCTGACTTACAAAATATTTTTAAATGATTAGTTATGTCTTCAAAATAGTTATAGACAGTCTTAATGTACTTTCCACTAAGAATATTCTCTTCTTAAGCGGTGTACTAAATGAGTCTTCCAATTGGACACTGGAGAAGCAGTGTGAAACAGTATTCCATAACAACAAAACAAGCAACAAGACAGGTTTACATATATAACCTTGACTGAAAACTCCAGTTCACGGCATACTCATGCGCTTGGGAAGGATTTTACTCTTTTGGGTTTCCACATTCTGTTCTATAATGCAGAGAAACTACCTTTTATACAGAGTGGCTATGAGAATGAAATTAAATGACTTATGTGAGACTGGCTTCAAAATGTTAACTACTCAAAACTAGGTCTCCCTCACTTCTAAGAAATCTATTTACATAACGCTTACATCTGGTTCAGTTTGCTTCTTAGTAAGCCTAAGGAATAAGCTTCCTAATACCAAACAACTTTTCAGGTTAAAGGACTGTAAGGGTACTTGTACAGATGAGGAAACTGAGCACCAACAAGACCTTGAACTGCACAGGACAAAGGCAAACCATCAACACTGTTTTGGACTCTAAACACTCAGGCATGCTCTCATTTCACCTCTGGAATGGCATAAGCCAAGTATTATAATGATTTTACATATTAGGAAACCAAGGCTCAAGTAAGATTAAGAATCCTACTCAAATTCAAGTCTCTCCAACTTCCCACTAAGTATTAACCCAAGTTACTTCCAACCAGGATTAAGAAAGACACTATAGATATGTGTTTTAAAGATTTTTCTATAGCCTACACACTCAAGTACTTACTTCCTTACTCTCAGAGTTCCCAGAATATTATCACTGTAGAACAGAAATTGTTTAACCCCAAGGCCTTCGTCCATCAAAATCTTGGGCAAAGTATAATAATCTTACCCAATCCTTTACTACAGATCTCTTCACTAAAAATCAGTAACAGTGTTAAATAAGGCAAATTTCTTAAAATTTCTTTATACCTTAAATAGTTTATCTTTTATTCTTGGCACTCAGAGCAAGATTCTTAATCTGGAGTTCTAAAGTCCAAGAAGAGAATTTATGAGTCTATAAATATGGATTAGAAAAACATATCAATTTTCATTAAATTTAATTGAAATTTAAGATTTTCTTCAATATGAGTGTAGGTAACAAGTCACTATAACAACATTAGCCATAACTGAAACTTTAGCACCACAGAAAAGCACATACTTTCAAATCATATAATCACTTCAGATTACTATATATGTAGTTGATTTATGTATTTCAACTTTATTCTGAGATGACTTCATAAGCACATGTAAAAGATACATGAACACCACAAAGCCTAAGACCCCCTGGTTTTAAATAAAGTTGTTAATCTGCTGAGAATTTGAGAGATACAGGGACAAGTTTGGTGCTAGGTAATACAATCCCTCACTCTTTGAGTAAGTTTGGCTTTTAAACATTCCTTTATTTATTCAACAAATATTCACTTGGTTTCTATACTGTGTACTACATTATGTATCAGCTACAAAGACAAAATATTATTCCTTTGCCACAAACCAGTAAGAGGGGAGACACTCACAAGCAACCATAATGAAAAGGATGAATGCTTTAAGTACTAAAGAAGGACAAAAAAAAAAACAAACCCTCAAAGAGAGTCTCATTCTCAACAAGCAAGCAAAGTTCCTCTGAGTATAAAGGAAACAATCAGAAAGCTACTCTGCTTCAGTTGCTCCTGCAGTATTGTACAAGGGAGTACTGTAAGCCCTGAACCACCTGGCCCAGGGGAGACATGGAGACAAAGACATCAGAAGAGCTAGGCCTTGACTGAACTATGCCCCCCAGCCAAAGGAAAACAGTTCAAGAGGTCCTACTTGACCCTCTGTGAGACGGCCAAGTGCTTTCTATTCCAGAGGTGCTTTACTGGAGGGAAGGGTAAATGGCAAAAGAAAGTCATATACTAAAAATTTTTCTTAATTTTCTTTACACAAGGTAGATGGGGGAAATTCACAAAAAGCTAAGTGTGGAGCAAGGTTTCAAAGATCATATTCACTTAATTTGTACAACCAAAATATGTAGTATGTAATAACATTTTATCTGTAACATATTTGTTTGCCAGGCATGGTGGCTCACACTTGTAATCCTAGCACTTGGGAGGATGAGGCAGGAGGATCACTGAGAGCTGGAGGACAGACTACACAGTAAGCTCAAAGCTGGCTGAAATACATGTCAAGACCCTGTCTGAAAAAACAAAACTATAATGTATCTGTTTTATGCTAACTGAAAAATAGCATATGAACATCTCTCTTATACAATTTAACTTACAAAACAAGATTGTTAAGATATTTGCTCAAAGCTTCCATGCTGAATTTTCATTCTGTATTTGTTATACCATCACAAATGACATGAGGCAAAAGATAAAATAATCCCAGGGAGATGCTACTAATCTTATAAACATCTACTTTATATCTTCATCTTCAAAACCATTTTCCAGTATTTACCAGCACAATTAGGGCCGACATATTTACAATGCTTTCTTGGCCAGCCTTCTAGCTATTCATCCTCGTCTACTACTGAGCACCTCCTTTGTTCCTGGCGCTATGCTAGGGGTGGAGGGGTATAACACAAAGCTCAGTTTTGCCTAAAGTATTTTACAGTTAAGGAACGAATCACTAGGGAAATGTTTGTAATGCACAGCATTTAAAAATTAGCTGTATGGAGAGCTTATGGGTGCAGTGGTACAAAATTGTAATCCCAGCACTTCAGAAACTGAGGCAAGAGGATCACCACAAATTCAAGGCCACCCTAGGATACAAAGTGAGTTAAAGGCCAACCTGAACTACATAGCAAGACCCTGTCTCAAAAATAAAAACTAGAATCAAAGGAAAATAAGACAATTTAGTTTTCACAGGCTCAATTTCCATGACCAATAAATCAAGGTCAGGAATAAATATAAATAACATATACTAGTTAGATATTGGGTACCCCTATAATCCCAACATTCTGGGATGCTGAGGCAGGAAGATTGCAAATCCAAGCCCAGCATGGGCACTTTAGTGACTTAGTGAAACCTTGTTTCTAAATTAAAAATTAAATATTAAAAAAAATTTTTAAACCTGAGATATAGTTCTGTGTCAAAGCCCTGGGTTTGATCCTTGGCACTGTCAAGGAAAAAAAAAACTTCTTTCCTTCCCTTTCACACACACATACACACACAACACACTTACTTGAGTATATTCTAACCTGCTTTACAGTTGCAAAGCTAGTATCTCCTAAAATTGAATGTGAAAGAAAATAATAAAAACACTAGGATGGGCATGATGGTTTACCCCTGTAATTCCAGCACTCAGGAGGTTGAGGCAAGGACTGCAGCAAGTTCAATGCCAGCCTGGACTATAGAGTGAGACCCTGTCTCAAAAAAACAACAACAACACAATAAAAGAAACCACTAAGAAATTTTCATGCTATAGAAAATTATAAATATTTCATACTACTATTCCCAAATCTTAAACCACATTTTTAGAAATGAAGCATTTGAAAGACCAATCACAATCATCTAGAAACCTATTGGAATTACAGTGCTAAAGGCCTTCATTATAATAGCAACAAAAATAGGGATGGCCTCAATGGAACATATTTTTCCATCTCTTCCACTGACAAGCCTTAACAGAGATAATACAATTCATTCATAAAACTTGGTAAGTTATAATTTATGCATTATAGTGATTTGTACTTAAAATAATAAAGGTATTCAATATTCAATCCTCTGCATGAAGAATAAATTATTCCCCACTGGGGACAGTTAAGTAACAGATAAGCCTAAAATGGGAAGAATACAACATCTTGAATATGATTCACTGGTATGTATAGTTGAGCTGTTAAAAACTGACCAGAGAGGCAAGCCTTCTAAATTCACTTTTCTATAATACCAAATGTAACACAAAAACTATAGCACCAAATTTTTTAAAAATTCCACCTAACAGGTCCTCAAGGACCGTATTTAATTGAGAAACTCAGGATGAAAGCAAACTTTACTCTGTTACAGGTATAGCCTGATTAGCACACCTTATATAAAAATAGTAGTAGTTTTCTCAATTGAGTTTTAGCACAATATTGAAAAATAGAATCTTAAATTTATAATCAATTCTGCCTTGCATCAGAAGCATTCCTACAAGCTGGGTGCGGTGGCACAGACCTGTAATCCCAGCAATTGGGAAGCTGAGGCAGAAGGATCATTGCGAGTTCAAGCCCAGCCTGAACTGCATAGCGAGACCCTGTCTCAAAAAGACCAAAAAAAGAAAAAAGAAAAAAAAAGGAATTGAATGTTTTGTAAAGAATTTTTAATTACTATACTGTATCTTGAAATGGTAGAATCCGGAGTTGGTATTTTAAATATTGCAAAAATATTTCAATTCATTGTATCACTATACAATAAAATTACACAACCAATTATATTCACTTTCCATCTTCAAGTTTACTTTACCAGTTAATTTTATAAAATATTTGGCTTCAATCCAAATATTTTGATCATATTCATCCTATTAACTTCCCTCATTATATAGCCCAAGCTGGCCTCAAATTTGCAGTGATCCTCCTGCCTCAGCCTCCCAAGTGCTGGGATTACACTCATATACCACCAAAACTCAGCTCTCTGATTTTTTTATGTAGACACTCATGGCCACAAACTTTCTTCTCAGAATTGCCTTTACTGCATAAATTCTGGTACACTGTGTTTCTTTTTTCATTTGATCCTAGGAATTTTTAAATTTTCTCCAATTTCTTTAATGATCCACTGGCCACTCAAAAGTGAACTGTTCAATCTCCATTTGTCTGTATAGTTTCTGTAGTTTCTCTTGCTGTTGATTTCTAATTTCTTTCAGTTACAATCCATTAAGATCCAAGGAATGATTTCAGTGCTTTTGTATTTGTTAAGACTTGCTTTACAGTCTAAAATATAATTTGTTTTGAAGAACATTCTATGAGGTGCTGAGAAGAATGTGTAGTCTATATTTATTGGACAGAATGTTTAATAAACATCTGTTAAGTCCATTTGATCTATAGTGTAGTTTTGAAGCTCCAGTGGTGCAATCGGTTAGCACACAGTACTTATATATAGTGCAGTTTAACTGATGTTTCTTTGTGAATTCTGTCCAAGTGACCTCTCTATTGGTGGAAGTGGAGTACTGAAGTAACACAGTATTATTTATTAGGAATTACTATGTCCCTTTATATTAAGCAGTGTCTGTTTTATAAATTTGGATGCATGTTTGGTGCATATTTATAATTGCTAAATATTCTTGACGAACTGTTTTCTTTACCAATCTGCAGTGCTCTGTCTTATCTAATTCTGTCTTGAAGTCTGCTTTGTCAGAGGTGAGTATAACTATTCCCGCCTGCTTTCATGTTCCATTTGCATATTGTTTCCATCCTTTCACCTTCAGTCCATGTATACCTAGCTAGTGAGGTATGTTTCCTGCACATCGCAAGCAGTTGGATCCTGTTTCTTCATCCAAATTGCCAATCTTAATCTTTCAATTAGAGAATTAAGACCATTTACACTCAGAATTATTATAAAGAAACGTACTAATTCCTGTCACTTTGCCATTTTTTCTTTTTCTTTTTTTTTTTCATTTTTTCTAATGCTTGATTATTTCCTAATTCTCAGTAGCTTATCTACTCTTCCCCTTCTATGTGTAGGATTCCTTTAAGTGTCTTCTGGAATGCTGGCTTACTGGTCACAAATTTCTTTAATTTATGCTTGTCTTGGAATGTCTATTTCTCCTTCAATTTTGAAGGACAGCTTTGTGGGATAAAGTAATCTGAGTTATTTTCTTTCAGGGCTTAAAATACACAATTCCACGCGTTCCTGGCCTTCAGGGTTTCTGCAGAAAGGTCTGCAGTCATTTGCCTCTAAGTAATGTGGTGTTTCTCTCTTGCACCTTTCAACATTCTTCCCTTTTTCTGTACTCTTGACATTTTAAACAGATTCTAAAGCTGATTTTAGCTGTGTAAATAGTGATTTAAAACTTTATTATCAGTTTTTTTTCAAATCCTAGGAAATGAGTATAATCTAAGTATACTGTACTTAATCTAAATTGCTTGAAACCGGAAGTGTTTCAGATTTCAAACCGGAATATCTGGATATAATTATACCAGTTGAGCATCGTAGTGTGAAATTTGGATTACTGATACTCCATCTGTACAATTAATTATTATTATATTACTATTGCCAAAATTTTCTCATTTTTTAACTATTAGATATAATTAGTTAATTGGTAGTTTGATATTACTTTAAGAAGGAACAAAGTTTATTTATAAAGGATTGTTTTCTTTAAATAAACTGCCTTGAGATGTGGGAGGAAGACAGCAGTGCCAAGCCCTATGCAATATGTTAACTCTCCATCCCACTACCAGGAAATACTCCTGTTTTAAAAGTCAGCAAATGGAGATTTAAAGAAGTTATTTAACTTGCACACAAATAGTAAATGACAATTGGGGCAAGGGATACAGCTCAGTGTCATAAGTGCCTGCCTGGCAAGCACAAGGTCCTGAGTTCAATTCCCGGTACCAAAAATAAATGAATGAATGAATGAATGACAACTAAACCCAAGACCTAATTTTTTTCTTCCATACTAACCTGCTTGCCATTCAAAAGTAAAATTTTTGCATGTAAGGTTTTTCCAAAAATGCATTTCTTCATTTTCTATTTCCTCTTAAGCACATTTTACTATGTGTTCTACAGCCTCAATATAGAACAGCAAACAAACCATTTTGTAGTTTTTAGAACTGCTATCTAAAGAATCAGCTGACAATCAGAAATACATCTGAGAGCTGTTACTGGTAATAGGTCTTCCTTTGTAAAAAGCTTTGGGGAGCAATAGTACATCTACTCGATCTTATAAACTGTACAGCCATGTTACACCCTTTATTCCCACATCACAAAATCAGGCATCACTGTCCCTGACAGGGGTGAATCCTAGGCTCTCTAAGGATGGATGGACTCTTGCAGAGGTATGTTGATTGAGTGAATGAATATGAACATTGTCATGTAAAGTGTAATACAGCAGAGATAAATTATACAACTGTAGAACCACCAAAGAAAGCCATTTAAAAAGACAAAATTATCCTTTAGTCATATAAAAGGTAACATGTTCACTTCCTACAAGTCAGATTTTTAAATACTGTATTTAAAAACTGTAGTGAGTGTATAATGACATTTCACTCCACTTTAATTTGCATTTTCCCAGTTAAAGCCACAAGAATGGCTATGATCAAAAAGAAACATAATAAGGGTCAGTGAGGATTGAAGGAAACCAAAAATGGCATATATTGCTAGTAGAAATGTAAACTGGTATGGCTTCTTTGGAAAACAGTTTTGATGATTTCCCTAAAAGTTCACTGTTAAGCTACCATATGACCCAATAATTCCATTTTCAAGAAAAATGAAAACATGTCCCACAAAAGTTTGTACAGGAATGTTCATACCAACACTGATAAAAGCCAAAAAATGTAAGTAACCCAAGTGTTCATCAACTGACAAATGAATAAAATGTGATATATCCATTATTATCTGGCAATAAAAAATGAAATACTGAAATACATTAAAACATGGATGAACCTCAAAAACTTTACACTAAATTAATCTACACAGAAGACCACATATCATATATTATTTATATAAAATGTCCACTACAGGCAAACCTAAAGAGGCAATAGATTCAGTGGCACCTTGGGCTGAGGAAGCAGGGGGAAGATAGACTGGGAAAAACTGCTAATGTACATGAAGTTTCTTCTTGGAATAATGAAAATGTTCTAAAATTAGATTATAATGATGATTGCACAACTCTGTAAATACATAAAAACCACTGAAATGTACATTTTAAAGTGTGCTACTGTTTAAATAAGAGAAAAAATAAAGCACATGATTGTTTTTCATTTTTCCTCCTTGGCAAGAGAGAAATACTAATGAGAAATACTTTATCAAAAATAATATAGCTCTTTTCTCTAATCTAGAAGACTATCTTTGTAGCACCTTGTATTTAACAGTTAACGAAAATATGGGGCTTTCTAACGTCCAGAACACCATCATTTGTAAATTAAAAGACTACGTAAGAAAAATTACTAGAACTCTGAGTTCATACTCCTATGTCCAAACTAGGGCAACTGACTAGGTTTGGAGTTCAGTGACACCCTAGGACACCATGACACCCTCTTACCTTACTCTAGCAACACAATCACAGCCCAAATCATGGTTACACAAATCAGAGATTGCCCGAGAACACAGGCATATACATGTACTGGAGGTCAGAGGGAGGATACACCCAATTTTTAAAGCAGACAATGTCCAGTCTTCCAAAGTGACTGCAGAAACTCCCAACATCAGCAGTGAATAAAAGGTCCTGTAGCTCCACATATTCATGTCGTACAATGAGATTTTTACATTTCTGCAAACCTAATGAGTGTGTAACAGCATCTCACTATGTTTTAATTTGCATGTTCCCAATTAAAGTGAGGTTTAACAACTTCTCTTATGTTTACTGACCCTTGGATTTCCTCTTTTAAAAAGTGCCTTGTCAAGTCATTTGTCTACTAAACTGTCTCCCTTGTTGATTTGAAGGAGGTTTTTACATACTTTGGCAGTAACTCAAATTTATTCTACTCTAGTTCATCTTTCCAGTCTTTTTATGGTGCCTGTTGATAATGGTTTTAATTTTAATGTAGTCACATCTATCGTTCTTTTCCTTCATGGTTGGTAATTTTTACATCTTGTTTAAAACCCTTCATCCTTCTACAGACAGATATCTTCTATTGTCTAAAGGTTTTCTATTTTTGCCTTTCACACTTTCTTTAATATATTAGAAATCAGAAAGATGCAAGGTTGTTTTTCTTATAGAAAAAGAATTATTGGGAACTAAGTCTAATCCCAGTACTTAAACTCCTAAGTATTAAGCAAATAGGAAACTAATAACAAACTCCTTTTGTTGAGGACTTACTAAACTATGCTACATACATATTACGTGCATTATATATACAGCGTACGTATACAATAATTCTGTGATGTACATTATCCCCATTCCCATCTTACAGATGCAAAGGTGAGGTTCAGAAACATATCCAACCTATCAGAAGATAAAGAGATGATCCGTGTCTGTTTAATCTGGTACTGTACCCATATTCTTTCTACCATATCACACTGTTCCACATAAGAATTTGCTATCTAGATAAAAGAGGAAATATTTTCATTTTGAAGATGTTGCAGTCATTTCACCTGGAGGTCCAATAATAAAATATGGTGCTGCTTATTTTTATTTTCATAGCTGTTTATTTATTCAACTGTTATTTCTTTTCTTTCTTTTTTGAAACAAGGTTTTGCTATGTAGGTCAGGCTGGCCTTGAACTCATTTTGTAGCCCAGGCTGGCCGTAAAGTGGCTACTCAGTGATCCTTCTGCCTCAGCCTCCTGAGTGCTGGGCTTACAGGAGAGCGTCACCCTGCCCAGCCAACGGTTATTTCTTGAGGGTCTACTACCTCCCAGGCATTGTTCCCAGTGCTAGGGATGAATCAGTAAACCAAGTAAAAGGTCCCCACCACCTTGGGAGTGTGCATTCCCACTTGATCACAAATAGTCTCTCATATCTACTCCACACGAGTCAGGACTAAGTACTGAATAAAGGAAATCTTCAAATAGCAGGGGCAGGACTGCAATATGTTACAATATGAACATGAACAGCAACCTGAAGCCAGGTATGGTGGCACATGCCTGCAATCCCAGAATTCTACAAGGATGAGGCAGGCAGACCACAATTTCAAGGCCAGTGGGGCACCTTAGTGAAAGCCTGTCCAAAAAAAAAGGTTTGGGATGTAGCTCAATATGAAGGCTCTGTTTCAATCTCCAATCCTGGAGGCGAGTGGGGAGCAACTTGGAGAAATACCAACATTCCTATAGAAGATGGAAAGGACTTCATAAAATAAAGCATCATGCCTCTTTTCTCCTGCAGCTTATGCCTTCTTTTCAAAAAAAAAGTTAAATACCTTAACAAAACGAACATAACTTCTTGTAAACATCAATACACACCTTGCACTCTTTCTAATATCTCCCTCTCCTTCAGAAGATAAATGTCAGTGTATGACATTTCTGTTTCTTCATTTCTTTAATACAAACTAGGAGATGCTGTAT
This sequence comes from Dinomys branickii, assembly GCA_004027595.1. Lineage (NCBI taxonomy): Eukaryota > Metazoa > Chordata > Mammalia > Rodentia > Dinomyidae > Dinomys > Dinomys branickii. The sequence continues at coordinate 25,166 of PVLD010018915.1, forward strand.
GCTCAGAAAACTGAAGAATGCAAGAACCAGGTGAAGAAAAAAGTTAATTCTGCACAATAAAGTGAGTGCCAAGAACTTCCTTTATTTTTCTACTACCTGCTTGCAGATGCTTTCTTTTTTCCAACAAAGGCAAACCCCTTCCCTGAAGTTGTAGACAACTTCCTCCACATAGACCCATAGTTCTCCCTTTTGGTCCACACCCTGCTCTACCACCTTACTCTAAAAAGCACCATGAAAACATACTCAACTACGGGCACCTCAGAAACGAAAGAAAGATCTCCTTGACTTCCTTCACCCCCTTGTGCCCTCTAAGTATTTCTCCATATTTCTGTTACTCTTCACAGTCAGATGGCTCACCTCAGAAGCTTATCTATGTATGATATTTCCTTGCTTCCTCTCAGCCTGACTTCGGTCTTTCCTAGATGTCATTGACAAATGCTCTTGTCCAGGTCACCAATGACCTTCCTATGGCTTCATCTGTTATTTACAAGGACACCCCCCATTCTACACAGCATTGTAGAGTAAAGCACAGCTCCTCAAAGAATCATCTCCGCTCTGCTTCTACTGTGTAACTCTACTCTCATTTTTCCTTCTTCCCTTATAGCCAATCCTTGGACTCCTTTGCTGCCTCCTCCAGGAACATACAAGCTCTACAGCTTAGAATTCCAGAGTTTGGTGTCAAGTTCTCTTCTTCATTTCCACGTACACATTTGACATTCTCTTCCTAGCTGACATCATACAAACTCAAAGCTCTAAGTGCTATCAATGGCTATGAGGACTCATTCCCTGCACAACCAGACTCACATGCCCAACTACTCATTCAGAATCTCCATTTTAGTAATGCAGGAGTAACCAAATCTCAAACCTCCACAGGCTTCCCGTCTCTCTAAGACAAGTACTGAGATGCCTTCACTGATGGCCTTCACACTCCTAATCCATTCCTCACCTAGTACTGAGTCTATGCTATTATACGACCTTGAACTCCAGCACTTCATTATTCATGGCCATGATAATGTTTAAGCCACCTTGACCACTGCAGCTGCCTCTAAATTGTCTTGCTTTACATACTTGGAAGTCCATTTTCTACACAGCATACAGATATCTTTTAAAAGGCAAGGAAAATTACAATTCTACTTAAAGCCTTTCAGTAGCTCCCTAAATAGTAAAATCCAAAGTCCTTACTGGGTCTTCAGAGTCCTGAGAGATCTAGTCCTTACTTACCACTACTTCTTCTTTCCACTCATATCCCCCTACTAGTTCCTAATTCACCAAAGATCGCAGTCTCAGTACCTTTCCAAGTGTTATCATCTTATCCACAGTACTCATCACACAACTGCTTCTCACCTCCCATATATTAGTATAAAAGTCGTAAGCACCTAAGTATCTTTTTCTAGTCATCGTACTGATTAGAGGAGATTATCATACCACTTGGATTTTTTGCCTAGAATTTATCACAATTACTAGACTTTATTTATTTCCTTACTGGCTTATTCCCTTACTACCATCCTGCAATATAAGCTTTGTCTCTTTTTTGGTAGTATATTAATAGTGCCAATACATATTTGTAAAATGAGTGGCAGAAACAACAAATTAAGGTTAGAGAAAGGAAAGCAAAGAGAGAACACATTTCCAAACTACACCTAGGTTTCCACTCAGTTTTATACTACAGATTTTACGAGCCAGTCATGGTGGTACATGCTTGTAATTCTAGCACTCAGGAGGCTGAGGCAGGAGGATCAAGTTGCAAGTTCAAGAGCAGCCTGAACTACTGTTATGGTTGATACATCGTGTCAACTTGGGGAGTCCAGCAGAGGTTTCGCTGAGTGACTCAGCAGTAAGTCAGAGTGCTTACTTTGTATACATCCTGAGCCTGTGGAAGAGGATGGCATGGAGATTATGTGAGTGCTACATGCCCCCTGGGTGGGGGGTAGGCTGTTTACAATGTAAGGGAGAGAAATGCCTACTGCCATTTCTCCCTTTTGCTGGTTGTTTTTGCTGTGTTCTGCAGCCATAAACTATTGCCCTCTGCCATGTGCCACTCTGCCTCTGAGCCAGCCAAGTATGGACTGAAACTTCCACCAACTGTAAGCTAAATAAACCTTTCCTTCCTCCATTTTGGGCAATGGGTATTTTGTCTCAGCAACAAGAAAAGTAATCAAGACAGCTACAAAGTGAGCTCAAGGCCACCCTGAACTGCAGAGCAAGACCCTGTCTCAAAAAGGCAAAAAAAAAAAAAAAAAAAAATTATATATATACAGATTTTTCCATACTGTAAGTGAAAGCAGAGGTTTCTTCATTGGCTATATTGAGCCTAACTAATGTTCTACATATAATTTCACCTAAAGTACAGCTCTAGCCATAATGTGTTTATTTTATACTCAGGGCATTTCTACTGCAAGTTCAAATTAAATTATTAGTTCTCTACTCTTGTGAGTGACTAGCAGACATTAAACCTGCCAGTGTATTGTACATTTGGGGTTTTATTTACTCTTTCAGGTTCTTACACTCGGGAGACAATATGATGTTTACACATGTGGGTCCAACTTATTTCACTCATGAGTATGGTCTCTAGTTGCATCCACTTACCTAAAAAAGCCTCAAGTTTATCTTTTTTTATAACTGAGTAATACTCCACTGTATAAAAATACATCTTTTTTATCCTTTCCTCAGTTAATGGGCATTTGAGTTGTCTCCAAAATTTAGCTATGACAAATGGTGCTGCTATAAACATGGGTGCGCATACATTGCTGTGGTATGATATTCTTAATTCTGGGAAAATATCCAGAAGGGGAATAGCTGGGTTAAGTGGAACCTCTTATCCTAGTTTTGTGAGGAACCTCCACACTGATTTTCAAAGTTGTTTCTCCAATCTACACTCCCACCAGCAGTGGAGAAGGGTTCCTTTTTCCCCACAGCCTCCTCCAGTATTTGTTACTGGGTGATTTGAAAGGGAAAGAAATTGCTCAACAGAAGGAACAACTGGAATGAGGGAAAGGAGAAAAAGAAAGGAGGGAAAAGTACACGTACACGTACACAAACACACACACACACACACACACACACACACACACACACAGATAGATAGCTGGGATAATTGTACTGCTAATGTCTAATGGTTTATTGAAAGGAATAGCCAATGCTTAAACTTTTTGACCAATTTTGCATTCTTAGATATGATAATCTGAACAACTAATTTGAAGACAACCAATATGCAATATAACCACCACTGGTGAATTCCTACCATCTTGTTTGGTGAAGCTCTGTATCGTTTCTAATTTATTTTTTAAAATTAACTTTTATTCTCTTTAATGGTTTGATTAATATTGCATTCTTACATCTGGTAATCTGAGCAACTGTTGAAGATAATATGTAAAATAACAACCACTGTTAATTCCTATCATTTTGTTTTGAAATCTTGTGTCATTTTTATTGTTTTTGTCTATGTTGTTATTTTATTATTGTTTATTCTCTTTATAATAAAAAATCTCTTAAAAAAATCTCAGTGTAGGTTCAGATAAAATTTTGCTTAGAACAGTGTCAAGAGGAAAAAATGATAGTACAAAATCCAAGTGTTTTATGACTAAACTCATTAGAATAGCAAAATATTGATGCTAGGTGATAAGCAAATGGAGGGACATTATATTACCTCTTTATGTATGTTTAAAATTTTCCACAATAAAAAGTTAAATAAAACTACATCTAAGGTCAAAAGAGAATATGTATCTCTAGATCACAGACATACTTCTGGCTCAAGTGCATTCAGTTATTTAGAAGTTTAATTTAAATGAGCTGCTAGCAGTTCCTAATTGTGTCTCAGGGCCTTCTGAGAACAACAGAGTATACAGGTGAAAAAGAACTGTGCTCCTGCCAGCTCTGGGTCACTGCCTTCCACCCCATCCCCTTTCTATGGGCGTCTAAAGAACCAAAGCTCAAAAACAGCACCTTCAGGAAGAAATAAGATCATTTAAAAGAGAAAAGAAAGAAAAGTATACAAAAGGGGAAAATATTTTATTTTTGCTTAAATTCAAGCATAACATTTTCTACTACAATTTTGATGAGCTAATACTTCAAATTCGGGAAGGGATTTACAGAAGACTTCATGTAAATACACCAAAGGTCAGCATTCTCAGCCGACAAGGCCCCTCCTCCCAGGATTCCTCATTGTACTCCAGACCTCCTCCACAATATTAAATAAAATGTTATGACTATTAGTGGTTAAAGAGTGAAAATTACAAAGAACAGAAGAATTTAAAATACTCTGGCAAATGTTTGGCTTTTTGCTATAGAAACAGTCTATGGAAAAACAAAAAAAAGTAGTTTATTTGCAGTTTGGATTAAAGAACACAACTTTCCTACTAGGAAATCAAGGGAACACGGATAGGCACAATTTTAAGAAATTCATTGTATCTTAACAAGCAAACCTATGAACATAATGGATCTAAACTAAAACATAAAAAAAAATCTGCTTGCTTATGTTTACAAGTAGCACAAGGATCATGCTCAAATAGCATTACAGAAATTCAAACTACTGTAATTTGATAAATAAAATAAGCTAGTACTTGAAGAAATACACAATAAATTACCTCCTCCCAAGGATACTTTTTAACATTAAAAACCCTTAGCATTTCAATTTCTGATAAAAATAAAAAGGATGTGAATTTCAGGAAAAATAAACGATGGCAGAACTCTAAATCTCTAAATGTAATCACTGGCATAGCTGTTATTGTTATTGTTGTTGCTGCTGCTCCTGTTGTTTGAAATGGGGTCTCACTATGTTGCTCAGGCTCGTCTCAGATTCCTGGGCTCAAGTGATCTCCTGCCTCAGCCTCCTTTGCAGCTGGGACTCCAAGTGCAAGCCACTGACTTCGACTTGGTTTATAACAAAACAAAGCTGAGGGTGGGTGGTTTCTTTCACTATCAATGATAGACCTCTCATATTCAGGAAACAAGACACTCAACCTGAATCCCTAGACCAGAGATGCACAACCTACAACACATGTGCCACAGTGAGCAGGGATCCTCTCTGTCGGCACACCAGGCAAACTGCCCTAGCACTGCCCCAGCAGAGAAGCATCAGGTAACACCACACAAAAGCATACCAAATGCAAAGTTTTACCCTTTAATAAAAAGCTGTTTCTATTACTGTAAGCTGATACTGTGTTTTTCTTTTAAGACAAAAGATGCTAATGTGTGAGTTGTTTTTTCTAAAGTAAAACACCAGCATTCAGGTTTAACTGCAGTGATGGCATTTTGCGATCAGTAAGTGGGTCGTTGGTTGCAGTTTGGGCTCTGTCTCTAAAGGGTTCGCCATCACTTCCCTAAACCAATCTTGTTAGTACAATCCAAACTGATGCAGGGAAGTGAGGGAAAGTGCAGAGAGAAAAGAGGTACCATCGGGGCTGGGGATATAGCTCAGTGGAATAAGCGCCTGCCTCGCAAGCGCAGGGTCCTGAGTTCAATCCCCAGTACCGCCAGAAAAAAAAATAAAATAAAAAAAAAAAAAGAAAAGAGGTACCAATTCCTATCATTTCCACTTTTTATTTTATTTTTGTTTTTGTTTTATGAGACAGGGTCCCATCATGTAGATTAGGCTGGCCATACACTATGTACAGCTAACCTGGCTGGCCAGAAGCTTCCAGGGATCCTCCTGCCTCAGTCTCCACAGTGTGGGGATTATAGGCATGCATCACCATGCCTGGCTCTCTCCCTCTATCCTGAGAAAACAAACATGCTACTATTCACAATAAAAAAGCAAAATATGATATAGACATACAATGAAATATTATTCACCTTTAAAGAGGAAGTTAATTCTGACACATGGTACACCATGCCCCTTGAGGGCACTATACTTCATGAAATCAGGCACAGACAGACAAATACTGTAGTATATGATTCCAACTACAGGAGCACCTAGAGTAGTCAGATTTCATGGAAACAAAAGAGATGGGGTGGTTGCCCGAGGAGGTGGGTGGAGGAGCTTGGGGCAGGGAAAGGAGGAGTTTCTCATTAATGGATATGGATGGCTTCTCAGTTTTACAAGATGAAAAGGTTACAGAGATGGATGGTAGTGACAGCTGCACAACAATATGAACTTATTTAACAACACTGAACTGTGCACTTAAAGTGGTAATTTTATTTTATAATTAAGAACTGGGGAAATAAAAAGTTCCCATTTCTAATCTTAATATAGGCTTATAACGACAGGTTCATGTTATAAATGGGGATGAGCACAGAACATGAAGCTAGCAGTGACATGTGCTTAGATTTTAATGTCCTTATTCATAAGAGGAGAAAGAAAAGAAGAGGATCAACTTGATACTGGGACCAAGTCCTGCAGGACTGGAGCACTCAGGGTGATGTGAGGAACAACGAGGAGACCGCTGAATTGGAGCTCCCACACAAGCCCATCCTTTCAGACCTTTGAGTGACAGCAGGGCCCTGATTAAAGACTATAATCACATCACCAGAGGCCAGTATGATCCTTCAGGTGACAAAGATCTCATCTGGGACATGACTCGGCCTTACCACAGATTTACTGAACTCAAGGAAATGAGCACTTAATCACCCTAAGAGATCACTGCCACAAGTGAAGATACGTTTCTTTTTGTTGTTGTTGTTGTTGTTTGTCTTGTTTTGCTTTTTTGGTACTGGGAATCAAACTCGAAGATACATTTCTTGCTGTGCGCCATTTCAAGAAGCTGGGTTTAGGGCATGGTGGCACATGCCTGTACTGTAATCCCAGGACTCTGGAGGCTGAGGCAGGAGGATCGTTGAGTTTGAGGCCAGCCTGGGCTACAAAGTGAGCTCAAGGGTGAACTACAAAGCCAGGCCTTGTCTCAAAAAGCGAGGGGCGGTGGGTGCCGCCTGGGTTTAGTTTTGTGGTTCAACACATGGATCTGACTAGCCAAATTGGGATTTAAATCTTAGCACTTTTTTTTCAGTATTGAGGACTGAACCCTTGGCCTTCACACCAGCTATATCCCCACCCTTTCTTATTTTTTATTTTGAGAGAATCTAAGTCATTAAATTGCATAGGCTGGGCTTGAACTTTCCTGTTTCAACCTTCATCCTTAGTATTCTTACATTTCAGTCATGATCTAAGATACTGTCCGGTGCTACTATTTGGTGGGTTTTTTTTTTTTGGTGCCAGAAATCAAACTCAGGACCTTGTGCTTGCTAGGCAGGCACCTGTGCTGCTGAGCTATATTCCTAGCCCTACTATTTGGTGTTAACAGCCCAAAGTTGTTAGTTTGTCCTACATGTAGATTTACCTCTACGCATCAATATATCAAATATATACCATCTGTGCTGCACAGATGGTACTTAGCCCCACACCTATCCTTCTACAGTCGCCCCTGAATTACCAGACCTGAAGTCAACACTGCAGACCTCCTTTGTCGGCTGTGCTCAGTTCCACAGGAGCACTACCAAGAGCACCAGTGCCCACTGGGTGACAGAAAACACTGGCAGCACTGGTGGAAATGGGGTTTATGAAACATCTTTCGCTCCTCCAGGCCTTCCTTCCTTTTGTAACCAATTCATAGAATTACATTATCCTACCATTTTTTTCTTTTTCTTCTTTGGAGGGAATGTTTTCATGGTGGTACTGGGGATTTAACCTAGGGCCTTCACACAGAGTTATGTTCCCTGGCCCTTTTTAAAGTTCTGAGATAGTCTCACTAAATTGCTCAGACTTGTGATTCTCCTTCCCTAGCTTACCAGCAGCTGGGATTCCATGTGTAAACTACAGTGCAGAATTTATACCCCCTTCTGATTCAAGCAAACGCAGTGGTCTTCTGACTAGTTCCATCAAATTCACAATTTATATAATTCATGAGCCAGGGTAGGGAGCTACGCTACCAGAAATTCACCCATCCTTAACACTCACTATAGGCCAAACACTGTTCTTGTTACTAAAGATATAGCAGCAAACAGAAGTCCTTGTCCTCACGGAACTTACATTCCAATGTAGAGGACACAATATACACAGAATAAGTAAAATATGTATGTGTAGATAAGTATTAAGGAGAAAAAAAAAACAAGCACAGATACGAAATGTTAAAGAGGGTTAAAATTTTAGATACCTAGGTCACTGAAGTGATTGCTGGAAAAAGACCCAGCCCTAACTATGCACCTATCTTAAGGAGGACCATTCCAAGGAGAGAAAACAGTGTGTGCGAGGACACTAAGGAGAGAGGCCCCTTGTCACAGTGAAGAATAGACTCCTAGTTGGATTCGGTAGCACACATCTCTGTAATCCCACACTCTGGGAGGATGAGGCAAGAGGACTGCAAGTTTGAGCCCAGCCTCAGTAAGCAAGACTGGATGGATGGATGGATGGATGGATGGATGGATGGATGGATGGATCAGTAGATAATACAGATTCCTGTGTGGCCAGCGTAGTTAATAAGGTGGATGCCTGAGAGGTGGAGAGGCCAACCAAGCCTTGGGAGCCTTGCAGCCTGCCATAAGGGATTTAGCTACAGCAGCTGATTTCGAGGAGTAACATCATGTGACTTATCTGTTAACACAGTCCTCCTATGTCATCAATATACTGCAGGGGCAAACAGAGATGGAAAAACAACTACGAAACCCTTTTATAGCCCAAGTGAAACTGAACAACAGCTGAGACCAAAGCAGAGGCAGAAAGGATGCTAAGTGAACTCTGAATACATTTTGAACTTCTATCTGATCCTTTAAAACAGGAAATGGTCCCTGAATCTTACTGAAATCCACATAACAGAAACTTCTGAAATTCTTACCAGGTAAAAATATAACAGCTTTGGCCAAAGATAAACTGCAAACTGACATATTCTGCAATAATCAATATAGGTAAATACTGATGTATAACATCCTAGGGTTTTAATTTTTTAAATATTTTATAGAAATATAAACAGTATAGAAATATAGTATCTATAAATCCAATTTTATTTCATCAAATTAGAGAAAATATCAACTCTATTTCCAAGAGGAAAATTAATATATGTAAATGTTTTAAAAAGCCAAAAACATAAGTTAAAACTAAAAGGAATATGGAGTTCCTTGATTCCTTTTTTTTGAGACAGTATCGCTATTTAGTTCAGGCTGATCTTGAACTCATTATGTAGCCCAGGCTGGCCTCAAACTCAAGGTGATCCTCCTGTCTCAGCCACCTGAGTGCTGGGACTATAAGCACGCACCACCACATCTAACTCCCTTCATGTGTTCCCCAAATATCCCTGTTGTTGAAGGCCCAATCCCCAGACTGAGGCACTGTGGGAAAGTGGAGGAACCCTTAGGAGGTGGGGCCTAATGGTAGCAGGTCAGGCCATGGGTCCGTGTCCTTGAAGAGGAAAGACTGCGGGGCCCAGGTCTCTTCCTTCTTTCTTCTTTGCTTCCCAGCTGCCACAGGTAAGCAGCTTGCTCTGCCTCATACTCCATTATATATTGCCTTGCCGCAGGCCCAAAAGCCACGGGGCTAAGAAATCATGGACTAAAACCATCAGCTAAAATAAACCTCTCTCCTTTTTAAAAATTTACTTTCATTAGTATTGCAGTGCATAGTGACTACATTCATCATGGGATGCTAATACATGCAAGGAACACGGCTTAATTCTTTTTTTATCCTCTTCCCCTACCTCCTCCATCTCTTGGTTCCCTTCTGTTTTGTAAAAGATGTATCTTTTTGTTTTCTATTCTCTTTTATTTTGCTCTTTCATTTTTTTATATTTTGGGGTTTCTCGTATGAGAGAAAATATGACAGTTAAGCTTGTGCATCTGATTTATTTCACTTATTATTATGGTCTCAAGGTGCATCCATTTTTCTACAAATGACTCCTTATCCTTCTTGATGGCAGAGTAGTACTCCATCATGTATAAATACATTTTCTTTATCCATCCATTGATGGACATACAGGCTGCTTCCAAGATTTAGCCATTATGGTGCTTCTATAAACATGGATATGCATATATACCTATAATATGATGTCTTTCTGGAAGATATCTATACATCAAATAGTTGTGTTGAATGGAATTTCTAGTTTTAGTATTTTTTTAGGAAACTCCATTCTAATTCCCGTAGTGGTTATACTAGTTCATATTCCCACCAACAATACAGAAGCATGCCTCACCAGAATTTGTTATTGATTTCCTGATGGCCATTCTTTCTAAAGATATATCTCAGTGTTGTTTCAATGTACACTGCTCTAATGGCCAAAGCTACTAAACATTTTTTTCAAGTATTCACTGGTTATTCATACTTCTTCTTCTGAGAAATGTCTATTGATTGGAGTTGTCTATGTTTTGTTTCAGCTTTATTTTTTTTTATTTTAAAGATTAAAAAACTAATAAAACAAGAGAAAATAAAAACACAAAAACAACAAAAACGATACATGACCTCAAAACAAAATGATAGGAATTAACAATGGTTGCTATATTACATACTGTTATCCTCACTGAAGTTGCTCAGTCCACCAGATGTAAGAATCTTACAAGATTGAACAATCAAAAACGGTAACAATAAAAAAAAATTGCAAATGATGCAGAGTTTAACCATACAAGAGAGTAGGAGTTCAACAATGGTTCCTATACTGCATATTGTTTTCAGATCAGTTGTTCTGATTACCAGATACAAGTGTGCAAAATTGGTCAAGTAAAAAGAAAATTTTAAGCACTGACTGTCCCTTTCAATAAAACACAGACAGCAATATACCTATCCCAGGTATTCTTGTATATACATATAAATTTTTGTTTTTCATTTTAAAGAGAAAAGAAAAAAGTCATAATAAAAAATACAAAACAGCAGAGAGATTAAAAAATGATACTGCATTTCAAAACAAGGTGATAGGATATTAACAATGGTTGTTATATTACATGTTATCCTCAAAATGCTTGCACATATAACCAGATATAGGCATGTAAGTCTGATCAAACAATTACACATTAACAGTTCCTTTCAATGAACCAACAGGTATTAGTACAATTATCCAAGCTCTCGTCTATACATATTTTCTTCTCTTCCTTCTTTTCCTCTCCCCTCTTTCATCCCAGTTGCTCCTTCCTATTAGAGCAGTCTCTTTTCCCTTTCATAATATCTATTGTACCTTTCAGATTTTATTTACTCTTTCAGGTTCTTGCAGTAGGGAGGAAATAAAATGTTTACACATGTGAATCTGATTTATTTCACTTATGAATATGGTCTCTAGTTGCATCCATTTACCTATAAAAGCCTCAAGTTTATCTTTATAGCTAATACTCCATTTTATTAAAATACCCTATCTTTTTTATCCACTCCTCAGTTGATGGGCATTTGGGTTGCTTCCACAATTTAGCTATTACAAACTGCAATGCTATAAACATGGGTGCACATATATTGCTGTGGTATGATGTTTTTAGTACTCTGGAAAAATACCCAGGAGAGGAATAGCTGGGTTGAACGGAAGCTCTAATTCTAGTTTACTGAGGAATCTCCAGACTGATTTCCACAGTGGTTGCACCAATCTACACTCCCACCAACAATGAAGAAGGGTTCATTTTGCCCCACAGCCCCTCCAGCATTTGTTATGCATTGATTTCTTAATGATAGCTATTCTTTTCAGGGTGAGATGGAATCTCAGTACTTTTAATTCACATTTCTTGAATGACTAATGACGTTGAACACTTTTTTATGTATTTGCCATTTGTATTTCTTTATCTGACAAGTGTGTACTCATCTTTGATGCCCATTTTTGCATTGGGTCTTTGAATTTTGGGGTCCTGATTTGTTTTTAATTCTTTGATGTTCTAGTCAGCAACAATTAGCTAAATTTTTTCCCAATTCATGGGTTTTCTTTTCACACTGTTGGTGATTTCTTCTGATATGTAAAAACTTTTCAATAAGATGAGATCCCAGTTGTTGAATCTTTGAAGTATTTCCCATGCAGTTTGGTTTCTGTTCATGAATTTTCTGCCTACCCCTGTGTCTTTTCTTTTTTTTGTGAGACAGGGTCTCACCATGCAGTTCACGCTGCCCTTGAGCTCACTTTGTAGCTCAGGCTGGCCTTGAACTTGCAATGATCCTCCTGCCTTGGCCTCCTGAATGGTCCCTATGTCTTTCAAGACTTCCACCTACTTTCTCCTCCACTAAATCTAGTGTTTCTGCTTTAATATTTAGATCTTTAACCTATTTTCACTTTATTTTGGTGCATGGTGATAGGTCTGGGTCTAAGCTTTAGTCTTCGGTATGTGGAAAGCCAATTTTTCCATTACCATTTATTAAAGAGGGTATCTTTCTTCCAGTGAATGTTTGGTCTCTTTGTCAAAGATAAGGTGTCCGAGTGTCTTTGTGGTTGTGTCTACATCTTTTAGTCTGTTCCACTGATCTTCAGGTCTGTTTTTTTGCCAATACCATGCTGATTTTATCACAGTACCTTTATAATATAATTTCAAATCAGGGATAGTGATATCTACTGCCTTGCCTTTGTTTCTCACAATTGCTTTTGCTATTCTGGGTCTCTTCTGGTTCCAGATGAATTTTAAAAATATTTTCTCTAGGTTTGTGAGGTATACCAATGGTATTTTCATTGGAATTGCATTGAATCTGTATAACAATCTTGGGAGTATGGCCATTTTCTTTTTTTT
>PVLD010018916.1:0-37761 GCA_004027595.1 Dinomys branickii
AAAAAAAAAAAAGAATCTAAGAAGGAAACAGACAGGCCTGGGAATACAGCGGCACAGCGCCTGCCTGGCAAGTGCGAGGTTGTGAGCTCCATTCCTGATGCCAAAAAAAAGGAGTAGCCAGATAACTGCTGGCTGGCTGCCTGCTGGAGCACACTGTGACACGAGCCAGCACAGAACTACTGTGGTCAGAGCACACGTGTGCTCCACTGGGCTTCCAGGACCAGGCCTTCTTCGTCCCTGGCCAGATCAGAAAGAGCTTCGGCCAGTGCCCTGGGTGCTACTGGGAGTGGCTTCTCCATTCCAGGGGTGCCCAGGACCTTCCAGGTGGCCTGTGATCACCCATCTGCTCTTATTCCCCTCCCTTTCCTTTTGCCACTCTCAGTGCTGACGTATTAAGTCCAGCTTTTCTTATTTAGGACCAGTGTGACCAGCGTCCAGCCACAGCCAGCCACCATGTGATGGGGGGGATTCCTCGACAGGATTCCCAGTCTCAAGAGACCTCACCAGAGCTGCGTAGGAGGCGGGTCCGACACCAGGGTATGAGCTAAGGCTGCAATCCACATTCCCCTCTCCTGTCTGCACTAATAAGGCCTCCTGCATCTGCGGTTACCAAGCGCATTAGCGCTTCTGAGAACTCCCGCACCTAATTGTGGGCCCACGTTAGACAGGGCTGCTGTGTGTAGATTTAGGTGCTAATGGGTTTAGGGACAGCCATGTTGCACACTCATAGTAGTGCTTATAAGCTGTAGGTCTCCTGTTTGTGCACTTTGTTATTTCTGAACCTCATGACTAGGCCAGTAGATTGTTTTTGAAACTTCAAAAAGGGAACTAGAAACTATATTTCAAGGTTTTCTTGCACACTGTTGCTGGACAATTAGGAGGCCATGTTTGGGGACCCAGGTAGTTAATGTGGAGCGGAGACAGTGCTCCAGTTCTCTCTTGCAGATACGGCTGCCAAGATTAATTTAGGGGTGATGCTGTCGTCTTGTGTTCAGAACGTTACCGTCCTGCCTTCCCTGACTCCGCACCCCTAGTGAGAGCACACTTTGCCCTGAAGCTCTTACTGTTTTTCTTTTTCCAGGAGACCTGTCTTCTGGCTACATGGATGATATCAAGCAGGAAGCCACTAAAGCACCCACCTACCCTCTGCCCCCCAGCAGAGCCCTTAATAATGTGACCACCAGCTGTAACCGACTGTCAAAATCCACATCAGCCCCCAGCCCTGGGTGCCAGCCCAGCCCTCCCCGTGTGGTGAAGCTCAGCAACGCAGACAGCCAGGACATCCGGGGGCACAATAGAAACAGCCTGAACGGGGCCCAGGCTGCTGGGCCTGCTCCAGTGGGGCACTCTGTACGCAGTCTGTATCCAGAAAGCCGTGTGCCTGCTTTCCCCCGGGGGCCTGCAGGGAGACACGGAGCCAGGTGAGAGCCTGGAAATGGAGCTTGGGGTCCCGAAGAAAACGTGGGGTCATGGTCTGGTTCCCTGGCTTAGCCTGGATGAGGTTGAGGCCCATGGGAAGGGGGCTCGAATCCAGGTTTCGTGCATGCGAGGCACCTGCTCTACCCTTGAGCTACAGCCCAGCCCGTGGAGAAGAGCTTGGGTTTTTCCTGTACTGTCATCTGTTTCCAAAGAATTCTTTAGCTGCCCATGGACTTTCTGTTTTGTCTGCTAGCAGAGGGCTATGTGTGGCCTGGTAAAGCCGTGTTTCATTCTGAGTTTTTTTGCTTGGCATACTCATTTTTCATCCTTTTCTTTCAGTGGTAGGAGTGAAGGTGGCAGGAACTCCCGAGTCACCCCGGCAGGTACCACTTACCGCAGCAGAACCGCAAAGGTGACCTGGGGCCGAGCCCGTAATGCTCACATCCGTCTGGGGCTGGTGGGGCTTGCGGGGCTTGCGGAGCTTGTGGAGCCTGAGGAGTTGCCGGGATAAGCTGGTTCTGGCTGGGTGTCTTCAGGGCTCCAGGGGTCAGTGCTGTTTTTTTATTCTGTGTGAAACTTCTGTTTGCTCTTCAACAGGCAAAGCCCCCAAAGCAGCAGGGAGCTGGGGATGCAGAGGAGGAAGAGGAGGAAGAGGAGTAACAGTGTCTGCAGAGACCCCTTGGCTGGGTCCTTACCTTCTATGCATAGCAGCACTTGCCATGGATCAGGCCCCACCTCCCTGGCTCTTGAGGCAGGGGAGCTTTTCCCAATTTTAACCCTAGGTTATGGCCATTTGTGTCTTTTGAAATTGTGTTGTGAGTCCAGGGTGTGAGGGGGGGTTAGCAGGGAAGCTATTGGGAGCCGAGTTTCCGCCTTCACTTCCGCTGTGGGCAGCAGTGATGAAATGGGCTCTGGCCTCTCCGCCCACCAGGGCTCTGCCTTCTGAAATAGCGTCACCACTGCTACTCGGTGCTCTGTGGTTCTGGTGGAAGGAGAGGAGGGCTCTGGAAATCTGTAGCCGCCAGTGAAGTGATTGTCTTCCCTGTGGGGCTGCCCAGCGGGCTGTCCAGGTGACTCTTCTATTACTGCCCCGCCTGCTTCAGACTCTGGGCCTCTGGGGTGTGGAACGGCTCTGAAGGTGCTCAGGCCGGTGGCCCTGTTGGGAAGGAGGCTTTTGGAGAGGAGCTGACGAGATGTGCGGACTGGGGGTGTTTGAAGCTGCTTCCTTGTCGTTTGGCACCGCGTCTCTGCTCCTGCAGGTACTGTGGCCTCTCTGGGTTGGGCGAGGGCTGCCTGGCTCCCCGGGGGCTGGGCCGCAGCCTTGTGCTTCCTCCGAAAACTAAGAGCGCCTTTTCCTGTTATTTTACTATAATTATTATCAACCTTGTAATAGAAATAAAATTTGTACTTGGAGTTGCACAAAGTCTTGTGTGCTTCCTTCTCTGAGTGCTCTTGGCGACACCAGGGCAGCCAGCCGGGGCAAAGGTGGCCCTCTTTGGGGGCGAGCAGGCCTCCTTCAGGTGCCTGTGTCCTCACAGCTGCAGCCTGCAGGACTCTTGAGGCACAGTACCCTTGCTTTAGTCAGACTTTGAGGACACTGAGGCGTGCGCAGCTCAGTCAGTGGGGAAAGTCTCCAAATGCTGCGTCCTGAGAGTGGGGGACGTGGCAGGCTGTCACATCCCCCCGGTGCCTCGTGGTCTGCACAGCACCATCTAGCTGTCATTTGGAGCTCACTTGTCCCAAGCCCTGGTGAGGACAGCAGGGCCAGGACTCAGAGGAGCCTGACCAGAAGGGGGTCGAGGGTGCTCGTGTCAGGAGGCCTTCCTGGCTCAGGTGGAAGCAGCCAGAGGGACGGATGCGATGCGCAGGGCTTCTGGTGGCCTGGAAAGCCCACGGGACTTGTGAGGAGGGACCAGGGCAGTAGTGACAGTCTGCCCACATCTGCCGGAGAGTAGTCCTGTCACCCACCACCGTTTGGGTACAGTGACACCCACCAGGAAGCAATCTAATGCTCTTCCCCGCTGCGTTGGAGTAGATACTGTCAGAGTAACACTGGGCTGGCTCGTTTTTATGTGTTCTAGTAAAATACGGTTTGTGTTGCAGCGGATATACATTTTAAGAGTACTATTTTAAAATACATATATGTACATGTAAGGCAGATAGAGCTACAGAGTTAAAAGTTTCTTGCCTTCCCCCAGAACCCCTTCCTAAGAGTTGACTGCTTTTAGTTTGTAAGCTATTTCCTCTGATACTCAAACCTGATGTGGCTGTCACTTTTTAAAAATTGAGGCTGGGCGTGGTGGTGCATGCCTGTAATCCCAGAGGATCACTGCGAGCTTGAAGCCAGCCTGGGCTACATAAGTGAGTTCAAGGCCAGCCTGGGCTACATAGTGAGACCGTCTCAAAAAAAAAGGGGGGAGGGTAACAATATGTAAAATATGAAATCTAACAGCACACATTTTTTAGGGCCAAGGTTTGGACTTGCTCAGCAAGAGTAGATGATCACACACTCTTGAGTATCAGCTGGAATTAGATGAGGGTTATTTATTGGTGTGACTTTTGTCCGGTAGTGAGCTTCCTTTACACAGCATAGTGTAAATAGTATCAGATTGTATGGAAAGTCTGTTAAATGCAACCATAAATAATTATAATAAATATACATCAAGTAACTTTACAGCACACATTTTTTAGGGCCAAGGTTTGGGTCTGTCTGGACCTCTGGTCTCTGGGAGAAGCAGAGGGCATGGTGGCACACCTGTAAGCACAGCACTCTGTAAGGCTGAGGCAGGAGGGTTGCAAGTCCAAGCAACTTACCAACTTAGCGGGACCTGTCTCAAAATAAAAGACCTGGAAGTGTAGCTCAGTGTAAAAGTCCTGGGTTCAATCCCCAGTAGCACTAATAATTTAGCATACAATAGGAGACGAGGTTATTTGCACTGTTTAAAGAGAGATCTAAGCGGAAGAATACCAGGCCCCATGTGCCAAGGAGAAACGAGATGGATCAGAATTGGTGCTGTGGCAAGAGCCTGACCAGCTTTTCGTCATTTTAAAGTTCAGACTACAGTGGCATTGGGTGTACGTTACTCACAAGGTTGCAGCCATTACTGCTTACACTTGCAGGGTTTTTTTTTTTTAATGGTAGCAAAGTTTTATTAAATGTAGGAAAAGACCCGGGCTCTACAGAGAGAGTTTGGACCAAGTAAAAGCAGGAAAAGTACCCTCTCTAGTGAATGAGGATGGTCCGCCAGGCAAGAGAGGACATGGCTCCTTCCGGAACGTTTATCCTGAAAGAAAAACTCAGCGCCTGTCAGCCACACCGCAGCCACAAGTCCGATTGGTCCGGTGGAGCTGCCGCTCCTTACTGCGCTCCTTGAAAGGTATTATTAGACACAGAGGTGTATGTTGATAGCCTTTTTCCTTTCGATAGCTTCATGTTAATCCACTGTCTTCGTGTTTCCCTTCCTGCTTGTGACAGGTTTGCTGTCTTTGACTTTCCCCTACCTTCTGTGCCTGTGGGGGGAGGGTGTGCTTTTTTGTTTGGTTTTCGTGGTGGGGAGTGAACCCAGGGCCTTTGCTCTAAGCCACATCCCCAGCCCTTTGTATTTTTGTGAGCCAGCTAAGTCACCACATGGCCCAAGCTCAGCTTGGACTTGTGATCCTCATGCCTCAGCCTCCTGGGGTGCCATCATTCCTGGCTAATACTTTTTCTTGTACGTATGTGGTATAGCAGTGCTTTGGGAAACTCCCTTCTCATTGTCCGTTTCCTGGGAGTCTCAGCATCTTCTGATGCAGATAGCCCCTCAGCCTGTTGAGGCTCCTCGCTGCGGTGGGGAGCAGGTGCCAAGAGCCGCTCTGCGGGAGGGCAGTCAGCGGTGCGCTCTACCTCAGCAATATCTGCAGGCCTTTCCTTCAGAGGAAGGTGTGCCATGTACACCTGGAGCGGGGCCAGGATGTTCTGTCGCTGGACTTGATTTTGTCCCCATTTTAGTCTCACCTTTCCCTCCCCAAGGTCTAGGAGATGGAGTTGGGAGCTGGTCAGGCTCTTCCCACAGCACCAATTCTGATCCATCTCATTTCTCCTTGGCACATGGGGCCTGGTATTCTTCCACTTAGATTTCTTTTTAATTTAAACAGAATGCAAATAACCTTGCCTCCTACTGTATGCTAACTAAATTATTAGTGCTACTGGGGATTGAACCCAGGGCCTTTGCACTGAGCTACACTTCCAGGTCTTTTATTTTGAGACAGGTCCCGCTAAGTTGATAAGTTGCTTGGACTTGTGACCCTCCTGCTTCAGCCTTCCAGAGTGCTGGGCTCACAGGTGTGCCACCATGCCCAGCTTCCATTATAATTTTTCCATCAGGGTCTTCATGCAGACGGTGAACTGAAATTACACATTTGGTTCCATAAGGATGGAACATGTTGAGTGGTGTACTTTAACCAACCCTTCACACAGAGTAACACGTGCACAAAGGTGTACAGCTGTGTGAACACGCCTGTCAGTCACCCACCCTGATCACAATATTATCGACACAGCACCCATCCTGCTTCTGCCGTCACTCCCGCCCCTGGGCACCTGCCCCCCATGCCACATCTTCACCAATAGTGTTGGCACAGGCAGTAGTGGCAGTTTGTCCCTTGGTACTGTAGTTCCATGGTGCTTTGTGGTTGAGCTGTGGCTGGCCCCAGGCCTTGCACTGACTACCTATGCTCATTCGTCCTGTTTTCTGGCAGACCTGGCAGCTGTTTCTTAGGGTTTATACTGGGCGGGAATCGCTGGTGTTGGGACAGTTGTAGGTTGCACTGCCACAAGCAGTGTGGATGTCTCTGACCCTGCGGACAGTGTAGATCTCATGACTTCGCGTCTCTGCTTGTGACTGAGTATGTGTAGCTCCCGCTATGGGCAGGGCGCTGTTCGTGTGGGCTGCAGCCTCCATTAGGTAAGGGTGGAGTGGAGGGAAAGAGGAAGTGGTGCCGGGAGGCTCGCTACCGCGCAGGAGAGGTCAGCACGCCGGGAAGAACCCAGTCGGTTCTCCCAGTGCAGACACCAGGGCGCTGGGACTGGGGCAGCAGCAACGCCCTGCCCTCTTCTGCATTGCCCCACCCAAAGGCCTGGGCCCTGGGCGCTCTTGAGGGCTGTGGGGCGCCGGCGGGCAAGCTCTTGGGAGCAAGAACCACATCAAGTGCAGAGACCATGATATTAGAAACATTTTAATTCCCAGCCACTTGGCCGCACTCAAGTATTGGAGCCTTTGGACTTGCTCAGCAAGAGTAGATGATCACACTGAGTATCGGCTGGAATTAGATGAAGGTTATTTATTGGTGTGACTTTTGTCCGGTAGTGAGCTTCTTTTACACAGCATAGTGTAAATAGCATCAGATTGAATGGAAAGTCTGTTAAATGCAACCATAAATAATTATAATAAATATACATCAAGTAACTTTACAGCACACATTTTTTAGGGCCAAGGTTTGGGTCTGTCTGGACCTCTGCTCTCTGGGAGAAGCAGCTGAGCTAGCAGCAGATGGCACCTTGCAGCTATCGCTGTGCCGTGATGGCCCACTGAAGAGTCCTGAAGCCCCGGGGAGGTGGCCGACAGAACCCCAAGTCCATTCACAGGATGAGGGGTGGTGGGAACTAGGGATTGAAGGGTACAGGGAGGAAACCACTCCTAGTAAATTCCAAGGCTCTTTGATTATGCACAAGAGAGATCTGAGGATCCTGGTTTTCAGGAACACGGTCCTGATGTGACTCCCACCCAGGGGCCTGTGGCCCCCGGGGAAGCAGCGGTGACTATAGTCCTTTCAGAGCAGGAGACCTGCTTGTGGCACTCACCTGCAGGTGACGCCTGCACCGTGTGACTGATGGTGACCATCAACCTTAGGCTTATCTTGCCTTCAGGTCAGGGAATCTCCTCTGTGATGGTCCTCAGGAGACGGCTACCAGCTCCAATTACAGCCCACACCTCGGCGGCCGGGCCCTGCAGAGGGGCAGTGTGTCCCCCGCCCGCCGCCTGCCAGCAGCCCTGCGGGCTCAGCTTCCAGACAGCATCACTAAGGACTTCCGTGTGCACAACATGTATGGTGAACCCCGCACCGGGGCCTGGAGCGAGTGTCTGACAAGAGGGCGCGTGCTGCTCTTGAACAAGTACCACTGGACAAAGACCCAGCTGGGGCACAAACGTACTGGGCAGTGGGTGAGCCTGGCGGTGGCTCAGCCCTGGCACACACGCCACTGGGGGCACGAAGGGGATGGGGACCGGGCCGAGGGACCCTGGGGTCTCCATAGACGGGACGGTCTGAGTCACGGAGCAGAGCCCCCCCCGCAGTGTGGGAGGGGGCCACACTGAGCACATGCATGCGCCGGGTGCTTCCCTCCCTCAGCTCCACAGAAGGCCCCACTCGAGCATGGTCCCTCCCCTGCCACTGGGACACAACCAGCCTGTCTCACTGGCTAAGGCTGAGAGGGGCCCCGGGTCTTCTTCTCCCAAGAGGTCCTTGGGGACACTCAGACCAGGGGCCCAGAGGACACAAACAGCAGACAGCTGTCTTCAGGAGGGGCAGGCAGCCCTGTGGGCTTCTCAGGAAAGCCAGGACAGGATGAGCCTCAGGCAGGGAGGTGGACACAGAGCTCCCTGTGTCCTTTGTTAAGTGTGAGCACTGGCCTGGTCACTTCAGGGTGGGAGGAGGCTGGCAGGGGCCCCTCAGGAGCAGCGCCAGCTCAAGGCAGGAGGGCAGGGCTGGCTTTGTGTGGCCACGGTCCCCTCGCTGCCACCTCCCTGCTGGGTACTTTCTGCGAGGGACCAGCTGGGCCTCACGGCGTCAGAATCTGGTCCCCAAGAGGGACACTGTCCAGGAAGATCAAATGAGACAAACTGGGAACAGAACTATCCTACAAGTATACCACAAACAGGCAGCAAAAGAACCAACCCATCACAGAACAGACAAATACAGAAAGTAAGTCTTCCAGGAGGCCCTGGACGTGGACAAAGTTCTGAAAAGCAAAATGTTGCTGACTCCTCCCTTGGTGCTGGAGGGATGGCTCAAGGTGGCTGGCTTCCCAGGCCAGCAGAACAGGTGCCCTGGTGACAGTCTCGCTCCTGGGCTCTGCCCTCAGCCACTCAGGGGGTCCTCGCGGTAGTGAATGGCACAGCGCAGCCTCTCCAGCATGATCTCCAGTGAGGAGTACTGGGGGAGCTTGACCATGAACATGCAGGTCTCCACACGGATGTAGCGAGAGTCTGGGGAACCTGTGTGACAGACCGGGCTGTTAGAGACGGGGCCTGTGGCTGAGGGGCGGGTGCGGGGCGGCAGGCCCACGTGGGGCTGTCGGCGCCAGGGTCTCAGGAATTGTCTGCAGACACATTTGTATAACTTCCTTTGGGTCTTTTTGAGACAAGGTCTCGCTATGCAGTTCAGGCTGGCCTTGAGCTCACTTTGTAGCCCAGGCTGGTCTCAAACTTGCAACAATCCTCCTGCCTCAGCTGCCTGAGTGCTGGGATTATAGGCGTGCGCCACCACGCCTGGTTGCAGACACATTTGTTTGCTCAGTAAAGTTTTTCTTTTGTTGTTATTTTTTTCTTTTTTTAGCAAAGTAGGTTTTAAAAAAATTCTTTTTCTACATTTAAAGATAGGTAACTTTAACTATCCCCTGAGGATGTGGCTCAGAGGCAGAGACCCTGAGTAGGTCAGAGACCTGGGTTCAATCCTTGGTACTGCCAAAAATTTTTTTAAAAAGTTAAAAATTATGGATTCTTAGCTTCTCTTAACATAGCGGAAGACATGTGACTTCAGGCCTGGACTGCCATGGTCCCCCGGCCCCGCCCAGCCTGATCCCTCATTTGTACAGGTTTGGTGTGTGGTTCCTGTTCTTTGTTCTCCCTCTCTCGGGACCAGGAGAGGGTAGTACCTGCCGTGCCGTCTGGGGGTGCGATCTTCATGGGGTACGGGGGCACGTGGGCTGTGTCGGGCCCCCCGTCCTTGCAGGGGCAGGTGAACGGGATGCGCTCCTGGTTGCAGGCAAACTTGATGAACTTGCACAGCTCCTCCTGGGTGAACGTCTCCAGGGCGCCCCAGAAGAACTCGATGTGCTGGTCTGTCTCCATGAGCCCCACCTGGTACATGGTGTGGGCCTGGGGAGGAGAGGCCCTGTGAGCAGCCGGCCCTGCTAGCTGAGTCCCCTAGCTCCAGAGCTGCAGGCCGGGCCGTCCAGAGAGCTGTGGGGCGGGGCTGCGAGCCCAGGACAGAGAGGCCCAGGTCTGTGGTGAAGACGCGTGCCGAGCCAGGCCGCCCCAGGACTCGAGGTGGCCGAGGCCACTGACCTTCAGGAACTCGAGGTTGATGTATGGAAGGCCGCAGGTCCGCAGCTCCATCTCCAGCGGGCTGAGCGTGGTGAGCAGCTGCAGGGGGATGATGGAGCCCAGCCCGGCCCGCACAGCCGTCACGCTCTCCATGTTCTGCAGCTCTCGCAGCCGTAGGCTCCGGATAGCTGCCGCGTAGATGTCCTTGTTTTCCCACCTGTCAGGGAGGGGGACAAATGAGGGACACCAAGTGGCCCAGGTGGCCCCAGCCTACCAGTCAGTGCTGCTGTCGCCTTAAGACGGGCCGTCAGCTGAAGGCCACCCTCCCTGATACCCAGTGGGCCACCCCGAGTTCCTCCTCCGCCGGACGCCAAGGGTCACGTGCGCCTCCTGGCCCACCGAGCACTCACGCCACGGGGATGTGCCGGCCGCGGCTGCACAGCTCCACCTCCTCGCCCGTCATGGTCAGGTAGGTGAACCTGCAGCAGGGCTTACTGGGGCCCTCGGGGCTCTCAATGGCCATGTGCTGGGAGGCAATCTCAGCACACAGGGCCTCCAGCTCAGTCTCGTCGTTGATCTGCGGGTCAGAGACAGCGAGTTCCTGTGACGTGGACCTGGGACCACTGTGCAGATATCAGGCAGTGTGGGCAAGTTCACCCTGGCACACCTTGGGCATAAGACATGGGCCTGGTGGGTCAGCCTCCATCAGCCCAGGACAAGGCAGGGACCGACGCCAGCCTGTTAACAGTGTGGAAGCTGAAGTCCTTTCACCAGTGGGGATCTAAGCACACGAGAGGCCCTGCACCGCAGATGCTGTCTGCCAGAGACTGAGCTTGGTGCATCTGTGTTCAGCCTTGCCTGAAGGCCAAACCTATAGCTATGCCTTATGCTGTAAGAGCAAATTCTGTTGTGGTTTTCTGAGACAGGGTGTCTACATAATTCAGGCTGGCCTTGAAATTGAGGCAATCCTCCTGCCTCAGCCTCCAGGTATGTGGGATTACAGGTGTGCACCACTATTTTTCTAAAAATGATGCTTTTAAGTAGGATTCTGTCACCTGCCACCAGAGAGCCTTGATTAATTCTATCTGTGGGAGCTATACAGGCCACTCCCTCCTTCTGACACATCAGAATAAGGTGGTATGTGCCAGGCAGATGGCATGATGTGGCCCAAAGGACAGAGAGCCTGTGACTCAGGCCGGCAGCAGTGGAGTGAGTGTTAGGACCCGCCCTCACCTCAGCAGCGGCCTCCTGGCAGCACCCACTGCCTGCAGCTGAGCGCACTCTGCAGCCTCGCTGTCTCCCTCAGTGAGAGCCTGGACACTGTCTTGCACCCCCACTGGTGCTGCCTCTGCTGCCCCTCCTGAGTGAGGAGGCTTCCAGAGGAGTCCCTGGGACGCCTGAGTCTGGGGCAGTGCCTCACCTCTGTTTCCACTCTGGAGCAGCCTGACCCCTGAGATCCTGCTCTGACATGCTCTCACGCTGGCACCCTCCAGTGTCCCCCGGCGAAGAGGACAACTTGCGGGACCCTGGCCATGAGGTCCCTCAGTGGCTCATTGGAGCGGAATCAACTGACGCCTCCTTCACCCAAGGTCCCTGAGCAGGTGGCCCCACAGGACCTTATAGGGCGCCTGCCCCCTCTGGCAGGACAGTTCCTCCTCAAGGCTGAGGAGGGCGCTGGCCTGACGCTGTGCATACCCCAGTATACACAAGGACAGGGAGCAAGAACTCTTCCCAGGGAGCCACCCTGCCTATGGTGGCTGGCTGCTTCCCACCTCCCCTAGGAGCCTTGCACGGTGCCCTTGGGGCTTCTCACATCACCCCAGCCTGCTTGTCAGCAGGGAGAGATGCCAGGGGCTTTTGTCTGTGTGAGACAAGCCTTCCCAGAAGGCCTGAAGCAAGCTTCCCAGAGTGTCTGATGGTGCCCCTTGGTGGCTCAGTGTGCGTGAGCCTGAGCCAAATGCCCCTGTTGCCCCCAGAATAGATGTGGCTTCACTTACACTCTCAAATTTCTTGACATAGTTGTAGGTGAGAACGTCCGCCTCCTGTAGGTCCTGGTCAGGGTCGAGGGGCTCGCCCACCAGCGTCTTCCAGAAGGAGGGCAGGAGGTCCAGAGGCAGAGGGACGTCCGCCCGGATGGCAATGCCCAGTAGCTGGCCCAGGAAGTGCAGCAGCTGCTCCTCGCCGTAGGTGATGGGGCTGGGCGTCAGGATATACTTGCCCTGTGGGTGGAGGCCAGGGTGGCCGTGGACGAGTGTCCCAGGCTGGGCAGCCAGCAGGAGGGAAGTGCCCGCGCTCAGCCCCCCCACCAGGATGCTCACCTTGTTCTTGTTGACGGCTGAGCTGGGGCACAGGAGCAGCAGCGACAGCGAGGAGCTCTGCAGCTCTTTACACACCTGCCACAGGAAGTGGCGGAACGAGCCACCTGCAGGAAAGATGCGCACGTGGGCACTGGGCTGTCGCAGTAGACGTACTGAGTGGCACGCTCCTCCCCATCTGGCCTCTGGGACTGGTTTGCCCACTGCCCAGAGCTATGGCAGCACGGAAAAAAAACTCATGCAGGACCAGGGGACCCAAGGCCAAGCTCCTCCCGGCTGCTTACTACCTGTGTGAACCAAGGGACAGCGCTTCGTTCAGGCTGTCTCCGAACCTGGCTTAGTCACCCTCAGTCTCTCCCAAGAGCAGAAATGAAACCTTGCAGGCTGCACTGAGGAGTCAAGGGAACCGGTGCTGACCCCAGTCCCAGGTGGGGACCTTTGCTAGCAGCCTGCCCGCTGGTTTCCGAGCCCTCTGTGGCTGCTGAAGGAAGTCTTTGGTTCTCCTGCAAAGCTCCTCCTCTGTTGCTGGCCCCTGGCCTCCCCGTGAGCTGCTCTGTTACCACCAGGGCCAGAAGTCTGAGCAGGCCCATGGCTCAGCCCCAGCCTCCGGTGCTCTGAGCAGCAGAGCTGTGGGTGTCCATGTGTTCTGGGGGACTCGGCTGTGGTTACCAAAGCCTTTGTCTGCCCAAAAGGTGCTTTGTCCCAATGGGAGGCCACTGCTGGCAACACTGTCCCCAGAAAACAGAGCAGAGGGGAAGCAGGAAAAATGTGGGGGCAGTGCCCATGTGTCTGTGCTAAATGTGCCCACATGGCACCAGGGACGTCCTCCAGCTGCTCCCGCTCAGCCCTGCAGGGGCGATGGCGCAGGTGCTGTCCTGTCTGGGGCACACAGGCTCTGGTGGGAGAGAAGGCCCACGCCCACACCAAGGCTGCCTCTGCTGGCCACCAGCCAGGACAGGGGCTCTGAGCAAGGTACAGTCCCCAGGCCAGTGCAGCACCCGGGGGACGGGGAGAGTGGGTGGCGCTGGTTTGGACATCCTGGTTACTCAGGGCTGCAGCTGGACACTGTGGGGCAGGTGACCAAGAGGGGCCTTGCTCCTGATACCAAGGGCACAGAGGTGGCCGGGTACCTCCCACTGAGGTGGCCACTTACTGGTGCCATGCACCTCCTCCCCGGTAAAGCGGATGTTGAAGGCATAGGTGGGGTCGCCGCCGCTGGCCAACTTGACACAGAGCTGGGAGGATGGCACAGAGGCCAGCTGCCTGGCAGCCTGGCAGAAGTAGGAGTTTTCAGAAGCTCTGATTTCCCCTGGAAGTGAGAAGTGTAGGTCAGCCCTGTCCTTTCTCTGCTGCCAGGACCGGGGCCTGCGGCCTGGCCCACTTCCACCCTCTCTTTGGGCTGCCGTCTCCCAGGTTCTGGGACTAGCACTGGGCTCTCTGCTCTTCCCTCAGGCTCTTCTTCCCCTGCTGCACAGGCTTGGCCACCTCCCCGTCCCTGCCTCTCCCAGCCAGAAGCTGGGGTTCTGCAGGCAGAGGGCTGCTCAGGACTCAGGGCCCCTCCAGCACCAAGTGTGGCCCCCTCGGCCGAGCACGTTTTACCCCTCCCCTGGGAGGCAGGCAGCTCAGCGACAGGAGCAGCCAGAGAGAGAGGCTGGGAACACGGCAGCGGCCCTGCACTCCCTTCCACAGGAAACCACTGTGCTGGGGAAGCCCCACGGGCTGTAGCCCTGCTAGTTTGGGAGTTTTGCTCTCCAGGGCCCCCCTACCTCCCACAATTTCCAGCGGGTCCAAAGTGATCTCGGGGGCCGCGTGGTCGGCTGTCCTCTGCACGGTGGCGTTCAGCACTTGATTCATCACAGTCACCTTCGTGTCATAGAAGATCAGCCCTGCAGAGAGGAACGTGGGGAGGGTGGGTGTGGCTGCTGCCCCCTGCAGTTGTCCCGGGCCAGCAGGGGCCATGCCGTCCCTCGGTTTGTTCCAGTCAGGGTCACCCTGGGCAAAGGAAAGCAGTGCTGACTGAGTGGCCACCTGCCAGCACCTGTCCCACTGTGAATGCACTGGCCTGTCACTGTCGTAGCAGTTGACACCTAGCTCACAGAAACCAGACAGGTGAGAACTGTGAAACACGAGGCTCCAAAGTCACACCCAGATTTGAATGAACAAAAAAGAAAAGATAAACGCTGCATGTGTATCACTGGCATGGAAACAGCACCAAGGCCATGCAGCGGGCGCAACGGCTGCCTCCAGGACGGGGCTTAACCCTGTGTTTATAAATACTTGAAAACTTTACAGGTAAGTGCAGTCGCGTCTCGGCCCAGGGTGGCACCCTGCTGATTGTTCTTGGGGTCGCCCCTCCCCCCGCAGACCAGGCACTGACCTTTGGCCTCCTTCAGCAGGGCCGCGATGCTGCGTGTGTACGTGGGCGTCTGGCGCAGCTCCACCAGGGGCAGGAAGAAGGTCTCCAGCGTGGTGTTGAGTGACTGCAGTAGGGCAAAGCGCAGGCGTAGACTCTCAATAGGAACGTCTGTAGGGAAGGGGAGGTCAGGCAGGACCCCGGCCGAGCCTGGCTGAGCTTCATCTGCAGGCAAACTCAGAGGTCCTTACTCCTGAGAGGGCAACTGCAGGGGTCTGGGGGCTCCCACTGTTGATTTCCCCCCCGAGTGTGGCAGGGGCTCGGGTATGCCCGAGCATTGCCAAGCAGAAGGGAGGGGCAGGGCTCTGGGGCCCTGAGGCTCCAGCCTTGCCCCGCTAGGCCCTCTACATGCTGCGCAGGTGCTCTCCCACTGAGCTACACAGACCCAGCCCCACGCACTCTAGCGCTTCTTAGCACTGTTTTGAAATGATGCAGCACAGGAAGCTGCAGTAGTGCAGAGTCCTCTGCACCTTTCACCCAGTGTCCCTCACAGGGACACAGATCAAAAGCAGGACCCTGCACCTGGCACGCTGCCTCTCACTGCTCACCTTCACATCTGTGTCTTATGGCGGACAGGACAGTGTCCATTGTGAGACACAGATGTCAGAGACAACCCCTTGCCACCTCCACTTCCTCAGCATCTAGAAGAGCTGGGCCTGTACCTGCTGTCAGCTGAGGCCACAGCTCATGATGTGCCCACACAAGGCCACTTTTTAGGGGCTCTGACAGGGCTTTCTGGGTGAAGCCAGGGGTGTGTTGGGCGTGTTTTATTTTTTGCATCATGCTTAACTTTTAATAAAGATGTGCTGCTCCTCCCCGCCTTGGCCACAGGCTGCCAGGTGTCTGTCCCTTCTCGCCTCCACAGCACTGACCTCAGTGCGGGGCTCGAGATGGGGGCGGGCATGGTGACCGCGGCGCCCTCCCACCTGCGTTTCTGTGGCTGGGGCAGAGCTTTGTTGTGATATAACAAGGCCGAGACTAAGTCGGCCGCAGTCACAGCTTCCCGTCTCTCTCCCTCTGCGATCAGCGCCCTCCTCCTCACACACTGGGCAGCAAAGGGTGGCATCTGGCCCTTCTAAACACTGCTTCTGAGGGGCACGGCTCCAGGGGCAGTGGGCAGCCCCCAGGAGGCACGTACGGGAGAGACAGGCCACCCTGGGGTCGGCAGTGTCCACGGGGTCCAGATACACCTCGTGCGGGTGCAGCCGTGCTGGCGTGATGGCAAGGTGGCGGCACAGCCGGTTAATGTACTGCACAAGCGCCACGTCCATCTCCAGGGTCCACTTCCTGGAGGCCTTCTGCGCATGTCGGACATCAATGCAGGCACACCTGGGGCAAGGGGAGGGCCAGGCGGTGTGACAGCAGCTCTTCCCAGAGCAGCACCACCCCTGACACTTTCAGAAGGCCGCTTGGCCATCCTGCTCTTGGTACGAGACTGCCCCTCCCAGCAAAGCGCTTTCCAAGGGTCGCGCTGAGCCGCTTGGGTGTGTGGCCTGGGGAATTGAGGCCATACACGCTGTCTCAGCCTGGCTTTCTTTACCCATAAAATGAGCTCACAGGGCATCAGCCCCACCACATTGTCCCAGGAACTCCAGGCCCAGCCCGTGGCTGCAGTCACAGACGCTGGTGCCCTGGGCCCTCCCACCTTTCCCTGCGGGTCAGAGGGCTGAGCAGGTCCAACAGGCACAACCGTGGGTGGGGCCGCCCCTGGCGTCTCCGCTCGGTCTGCACTGCCCAGACCCCAAGCTCGCCCCGGCGGGCAGTGCTGCTGATGTGGGAAGCAGAAAGGGGACGCAGTGTGGCGTCTTCTTCCCCAGACACGACTAATAGCCCTGTCTCCAGAAAACCGCGGGCGATGCTTCCAGGGCATTGGCAGCCATCGTCTCTGGGCACCATCGCGTGTGCCCGTGTGCGCCGCCCGGCCCTGCGCGTCCTCCTCCAGCAACCAGCAGGCTGCTGACCCGGCAAGGCGGCTCTGCTCCGCGCCCACGGCCTTCTGCCCCGGCCGACGCCCCACCGCAGCAGCTGCAGGGAGAAGGACCCTGGCCCTGCCACGCGGCACCAAGACCCCCAGGGCGGACACTGGATCTTCGACAAAGGTACAAAGTGCAGGCGCCAAGCAGCCCACCGCTTCCCTAATCTGAAACCCGCGCACTTCGGAAGCCCGCTTTGGAAGCCCGCATGACGGGCGGGCCGAGAAGGCCGCGAGCGAGGCCCAGGCGGGCGCCCCTCGCTCTGCACGCTGCCGCCTGCGCGGGCTCCCGCGGGCAGCAGCCTGGGCCCGTCTCCACCGCCCACCTACGGCTGCGCGGCGCCGCGGGCATCGCCGGGAAGCGGCTCTCGAACAGCAGCCGGCCTCCTGCAGACCGCGCCGCGGGCGCCACCGGCACAGCCCCTTGGGGCGGCCCTGGCCCCGGCGGCCGCATCGCGACAGAGGGACTGAGCGGAGCAGAGCGGAGAGGGAGAACGAAGCCCACTCCGGGGCGGGGAGAAGCAGCTGTCCGCGCCCGCACCGAGCCTCCGATCGCGACCTCGGCCCGCCGCTCAGGCCCCGCCTGCTGCTCCGGGAGTGGAGGACAAGAGCAGGGCGTTTTCAAGTGCGTGAGAAAAACCACCGAAAAAGTCCGAAACCCAGGAAAGCGCTCAGTGGCACCGTGACCGGCAGGGCGGTTGCTTGGCAACGCGACGCGACGCCCCAAGATGGCAGCGCTCTCACCTCTCAAAGTGAAGATCGTAGCCACAGGATAAAATGGCCCTCCACACGCTGCGGATGTCCTGCTTGGCTCGGTCAATGACAAATTTGTGAAATCCCTCCAGGGTCAGGTACTTTTCCTCGGGCACTGGGGAGACAAGGGCGTTCACAGCGTCGGGAGCGGGGAGAACCGGGCTGCGTGCCCCAGGCCGGCGCTGCCCTGCCTCCTGGCCCTCGGGGCCCGCCTACCCTCTCCCTGTAGGCCCAGATACAACCGGCGAAAAGCCACTTTCGGGCAGTGCGCACAGCTTTCTCCCAGAGCCGGCTGTGGGAGTCCTGCGCTCTGCGACCACAGCAGACTGCTACTTCCAGCCGGCGCCTGTGTGCGGCCTGGGCGGCTCCCCTCACCTGCTGGTTCCAGGCCCACTCGCTCACTCCTCGTCCGGAAGGCAGGACTGCGCCGCTGTCCTGCTAACCTGGGACCCACGGAGCCCGGAGCCAGAGCGCGGCTGCCCCAGAGTAGGAGAGGTGGGGCACCTGCGGCTCCAGGGCAGCCGGCGCTGCAGCACACGACGCCTGTGCAGCTCCTTTACCTTCTTGCTTTTTGGTGGGTGACTTTTCTGGGTCCTTTTCATCTGGTTTGCCCTTTTCTGGTGACTTTGGCTTCACAGTGGGCTTCTTCTCACTTAAGGCGGTCCTGCTATGGGCCAGAGCACTGGAATTAGAAGCCTGCACATCCATACCTCCTCCTGACAGGACGCAGAGCCTTGTACCAGGCCTTAGTTCACACCCGTGGCCCACCACTGGAGGCGCAGGGTTCACATGTGGCTGCCGAAGGAGCAAGGAGAGTTTCCCTGAGCAAGGTACACAGACATATCAATGCTGTAAGATGTGCAATTCTTTCGTTTGTTTTTTGAGACAAGGTCTCCTATGTAGTTCAGGCTGGCTATGACCTCACTATGTAGTCCGGGCTGACCTTGAACTTGTAGTGATCTTCCTGCCTCAGGCTCCAGAGTGCTGGGATTATAGGCATGTACTACTACGCCCAGCTATGGTGTAACAAATCTGGTATTTATTTATTTATTTAAAAAACGGGGTCTCACTTTGCAGAGCAGGCTGACCTTGAACTCATTATGTAGCCCACACTGGCCTCAAACTTGCAGCAATCTTCCTGCCTCAGCCTCCTGAATGTTGGGATTATAGATGTACGCTACCACATCCAATATGACAAATCTTGAGACACTTTCCTTTCTTCCTACATATGTTAGGGCCTCTAGTCAGACATTGCTACTTATGGGTCACTCTGCTAAAATTAAGTTGAGTTACAAGTTCAGTTCCTTAACCACCCTCACCACATCTTAAGAGCTTTGCAGTGTTTCAGGGGCAGGGTGGGCAGCTAGTTGCAAAGCACCCTTTCTACATAATGACTAAGTGAAAGCACAGCTATTGTCCTGGTCATTCACACAATCCCTCTGGGTACTCTGCTGGGCTAGAAACCTGTTTCTGAAGAGAATTCTATTAACTGTATCCGCAGATTCTGTTAACTATACTCCATTACGTAGCCACTAGAAAAAAAGGACGGGGACATTCTTTTTGTGCTGGTCAGGAGTGACCTCCAGGAGCAGTGTGAAGCAGGAACAGCCAGGCCCGGATCCTGTGCGGTGTGCACCTGCACTCGCAGATTCACAGATGGGGCAGCCTCAGGTAGGGCCATTAAGACAAGGATGGGGGCAGAGGGATGGCTCCTCACTGCGCACACTCAGGAACTTTCTACCGTTTCGTACAGTGTACGTGCACAAATAAAAGTTTATGTACTAAATGTTCAAAGTGGTTACTCTATGTGGAACATATTTTTGGGGTGCTAAAGATGGAGCCTCATATACGCTAAGCACAGGTTCTAGCCCTGAGCTACGTACACCCCAGCTCATATCAGTCCTGTCCTCAGTGCATAAATGCATTTTCTAATCTTTCTCCGGGGCATGATTTACATGGCTAGAAGAGCATGCTTTCAGAAAAGCTCTCTACATTGGAGATGCTTTCTGCAGTCAGTCTGTTTTGGAGCCCACAGGGTGCAGATTTTACTACACTACGAGTGCTAAGGTGCTGATTTGCAGTGGATGAGGCAGAGGGCTGAGGGGACAGCAGAGCAGAAGCCAGCTGGGCTGCCTGGCCACCCAGGGCTGCTCTGGTCTCTCCACGCTGCTCGGAGGCCACCCACCCCGCCCCCAGCCAGCATGCGTCCCGAGCTCTAGGGAGTGCACCTGACGCTGTTGAGCACAGCCTTGTCCTTGGCCGGTGGCTTGCTGATGGGCCGCTTGGTGCTCACCACCTTCACGGGGTGCTGCTCCTTCCCGGCCTTGCTGTACTTGCTCTTGTCGCACTTGGGCTTTGGGATTCCATACTTCCTGAGGATCTGCGGGGCACAGAGGCGGGGGTGGGGGGGGTGGGGTATGGGGTGGTGTTTGTTCCTCAGACTCAGCCCCAAGGGCACCCTAGACCCAGCCTGGCCACAGCACACACAGGGTGGCTACCTGTGTGAGCTGGTCCTCCAGCACCTTCTTTGGAGGCCGGACGTTGGTGAAGAAGAGGTGGAGGAGGTTGCCCGGGGTCTGGGAATTGATCTGTTCCTTGCTAAGGTATATGTCAGAAACTCTGATGGGTTTCGCAGGCGTCAGGCTCAGCGTTTGCTCCGAGTGGGCGCAGCTCTTAAATATCTCTGTCAGGACCTCCCTGGCCCCAGGCACCAGCTTTTCCCCTGTTACAGAACACAAGGTGGACAAAACAGTTCTGCCGTGAGTGTGGTGCCAGGACACATCCTGCAAGCACTGCTTTTATTTTCTTTTCAGAACCTATTTTTGGGGCCCAGGGTCTTCCTGTACAGTTCATGCTGCCTGGAGCTCACTGTGTAACCACAGGGTGGTCTCAGTCCTCCTGCTTTAGCCTCCTGAGTACTGGGGTTACAGACACGTACCACCATGCCTGGCTAGAAACCATTCAACTTTGCAGGTGGACAACAAGCATTTAGTGGAGGTGACGTGCTGGCCAGTTCCCTTTGGGCACCTGGGCCTTCGCTATGTACCTGGCCTTCCTTGGGTTAAAGGGTGGCCTGTGAGCACAGGCTCCCTGTGGGACGGAAGCAACCTGTGCCCTTGCCCCTGACCTGGCTGCCTACAGACAACGGGCACCCTGGAAGAGCTCGCTGCTGTACTACTCACTCTGGGCTCTTCGACATGCAAGAAATAAGCCCTTCTGGTCTGAGCCACTGCACTTGGGCCACCGAAGAGAGCAGGTTAGCCTGTTTTGACTTAAACATAAATGTGGCGGATATCTCAAAGGAACAAAGGGACAGCCAGCCAGCAAGTGGTTTTGATACTTTGGAGGAAAAAGCCAGAACTGTTTCACCACCAGGAATCAGTGTTAAGGGGTGAGGCATGAGTTCCACTGCCACTATACCTAGCTTGCCCAAAATATTATTTATCTCAATGACAGGTTTTGGGGGCCCCATTACATTTTGTGCCAAAGACTAATTTACCTCCCTTGATCCCAGCACTGAGGGATTCCAAAGTTTATGACTGGGTATAATAATTTGAAACAACAAAACCTGAACTGGGCGTAGTGGCACACACCTGTAATCCCAGCACTCAGGAAGCTGAGGCAGGAGCACTGCTGCCAGTTTGGGCTACATAGTAAGTTCCAGGTCAGCCTAACTACATTGTAAGGCCATGAAATACAAAACAAAACAAAACAAAAAACCTAACCAAAACATTATAATTTTGTACTTAGAAAACATAAAACAAACTCTATTATGAAATTTTAAACAATATTAAAATTTTAGGAAAAAGGACATAGACTAGTCATTTTGAGAAAGGCTGATATGGAACAAAGTCATGAACTGCTGCTGATTACAAAAAGAGAGACCGCCGCCATGTCTGAAGTGAGGTGGGGGTGAGCTGTGGGCTGGGAGCCTGCAGCCTGCTTGACTCTGAGGGGCGCTGTAAAGCACTGGTCCTGGATGGACAGACGTGGGGAAGCCACATGGGGATGGGCCCATAAAAAAGCAGCCAGAATGACACAAGAATGGGAAGCAGGACTTTGCAAAGAGAGACTTGAAACTCTTCTTCATCAAGAATCAGTTTTAAATAAAAGGTGAGGCAAGAGCTGCCCGCAAGCACAGGACCCCAAACCAACATATCTGAGTGTCAGCAGCCTGGATAGACACAGCCACCCTTGCTGGCGAGCCACCAGCAAGCCCACAGAACCCTGCAGCAGGCTGGGGCAGAGCCTTTGGGGTGGGCTGCATGGCTGTCCCAGGCTGTGGCTGTCCCAAGGCTCTCCAGGTGGGGCAGGAGTGCATGTGGCCTCCACAGCGCAGGGACAGCCACACAGTAGGCCTCTCGTGCACCTCCCCAGCACCCCTGCTCACTCTGCACCACAAACGGCGGCTCCCAGGGCTGGCTGCAGAAGCCTCTAGCCCTGCAAGTCTCCCACGCAGTGCTCAGATGGGGCGGGGGGGTGCGGGGATGGGGTTTCATATCATTTTTTCTGTAAACCTAGAACTGTTCCTGAGAGGGATCTATTATTTTTATTGTTATTATTATTATTATTATTATTATTGTCTTTTTGAGACAGGATCTCACTATGCAGTTCCGGCCAGTCTTGAGCTCACTTTGTAGCTCAGGGTGGTCTCGAACTTGCAACAATCCTCCTGCCTCAGTTGCCTGAGTGCTGAGATTATAGGTGTGTGCCACCATGCCTGGCTAAGGGATCTATTATTAATGAAAAAAGAGTCCAAACCTTTAATTGACTTATCGTTGAAATAATCTTCTAACCCTGGACTCCCTTGTGTATCAAACAAACTCTGATTCACTACAGATACAGTCAGAATCTCTTCTGTGGACATTTCCATCAATTCATCTTCACCATCCAAACTTGACAAGCCAATCAAATCATTATTGTTAAATAGACTTGCTCGGATTTTCTCAATTTTGGCTCGGGATCTTATCTGTGTGAACAAAAGGGTCAGGCGTCAGCAGTGACAGTCCCCCCGCATGCACGGTAGCCTCCTGCCCCACTGTGCCTGAGAGCCCTTTACCTCCTGTGGAAAGCTGCCAGCATGGGCAAACTGTCTGTCCTGGGGAATCTTCTGTGGGCCAACAGGGTAAATTTGGCCTCTGTCACTATACCTGGCCAGGCCTATGGCTTTCTACTGGTGGAGTAAAAGTGAATACAGGCCACACTGGGAGAGAGCAAGGCAAATTCTCTCTGGTGTTCTACATATCCAACAAGTGTGAACGATTACTTTTGAGTGAGCGAGTGTGTGTGTGTGTGTGTGTGTGTGTGTGTGTGTGTGTGCGCGCGCGCGCGCACCCACATGCACACACATGCTAAGGACCTTGTGAACACTAAGCACATACTCAACCACTGAGTGACAGCCCAGGCCTCAGTCTGTACTTTTTTTTTTAGGGCAGGATCTCATTATGCAGTTTAAGGTGGCCTTGAACTCACTATGTAGCCCAGGCTGACCTTGAACTCATGGCAATCTTCCTGCCTCCACCTCTTGAGTGCTGCAACTACAGCCACGCACTACCATCGCAACTCTGGATGTAAGATTTTTAAACATGGTGGCACCAGAAACTCATGGAGCCTGACTCATGTGCACCACCTGGAACTCAGAAACCCCAGGTGCTGAGTGTGTGACTGGTTTCACATGGTCAGTGCAGATCCCTCCTGCCAGTGGCAATGCCAAAATCTCCCCAGGCCTCATAGAAACAGCTGGCAGGGGAGAGTTGGAGGGCACCTGCAGGGGCTATTGGAGGTTACGGGCTCTACAGCACAGCACCGCTCTCCCTGGTGACATCACTGCCCTCAACACAATCATTACGCTGCTGCCTGGGGGTCCCCTTGGACATAAGCTGGGAGGCTTGAGGGATCCAAACAGGTCAGGATTTGTGTGGCTGCAAGGTGGGGAGCCATTACCTCCACGACAGCAAAGCCTTTGATGGGACGTGCCACGAGGGGCTGGTTGTCCAGGGATGTGACAGTGTACATGGAGCCCACATCCGACACGGAGGCCATCTCTGCATTGTCCAGCTGCTCCCCCAGGCTTCCCAGGCTGCCCAGGCTGCCTGTGCTACACAGGGAAATGTCCAGGCTCTCCTGGCTGGACACCACGTGAGGTTCCAGCAGACCAGGAGGGATTGGCAGCTCAAGGCCTGCGGGCAGTGGGTCCACCGAGAGGTCACTGACGGTCTGCGACACACCCTGGGAGCTGCACATGGAGGCCTGGCTGGTGGATGCAGAGGCACTGATACTCATGGCAGGGGCCAGACTGCTGGACGTGCTCCCATCCAGGCTGTCTGTGCCGGGGAAACCCAGCGCCTTCTCGGGTTCGGCCTTCCCATCACCACCCTCGGCTTTGTCCTTGGGCTTCTTAGGGTCTTCATCCTGCAGTGGAATGTAGATCTCATCCTTGAAGACCCCACCGTGGGCATTGCAGGCCTTGCGGATGGCACCTCTGACGATGCCCTCGTCCAGGTGGGTGGGGATGCCCGAGATCACCAGCAGGCGGCTGTGGGCGGTGGGGCCCACCAGAGCCTGGCAGGCATCAGCAATAGCATCGTTCGTCACACCAAGGCCCTGTGGGTCCTTCCTGGTGAGGTGGCGGAGAATGATGAGCAGGGTGAGTGCGCGGTGGAACCACAGCATGTCCTCAGGCTTGCTGCCCCCGATGCTAAGCACAGCTGAGTCTGACTCCGTCGCGCGGGACGACTGCCGCTTCCCGGAGGATGTGGCCTTCTCCCGCTTCATCTTGACCTTCTTCCTCTTGGACAGCAGGCTGGGGCTCTGTGGAGTCTGTCCTGGGGAGGACGAGGAGGACGAGGAGGAGTCACTGAGGTTTGGGGCAGTTGTGGAGGTCACCCCACTGGCTGTGACACTTATGTTGGTAGGCAGGGTCACTTCAGCAACAGCCAGGCACCCCTCCATGAGCGCATGGAAATACGTGGAGAACCTGCCCTGGTCGCCAGCAGCCACCGTGCCCAAGCCCCCGCAGGTGCTGCCAGAGGCCCAGCTCTGGGTCTCCTCATCGTACAGCTTGTGCAGCTCTGACTGCAAGGCCATCAGCATGGCCAGACAGGGGTTGAGCTGGAGAGCGATGGAGGGGGACAGGCCGGTAGGGTGCTTCCTCTGCTCCAGCGCGTGCACTGTGCGTAGGAGCTCAGCCAGGAGATGGAAGACAAGCTCCTTCACGCAGGCCGCCATGTCCGTGGTCCACAGGAAGTTTCCTGGGGCAGACAGGACAGAACAACAGTAGTCATGGACACGGCACAGGTATGCACTTTAGCATATGCACCTCTGGACAAGCGTGCGAGCAGTTACTGTGTCTGAACCCCAGAGATGAAGAAGCAGGTGGGGCTAGGGCACTGGCCAGTGTTGCTTCTACCAGAGGACGAGCCACGGTCTCTGGCCCCGTGCCACAGACAGTGTCCCTGCCTGCTTCTGCAGCATGGGATAAGCAGCTCTGCTCTCTGTGTCCTAAGGCTCTCCAGTAACTTGGTGAGTCACTAGATCAATGCTCCCCAAGCTTGGGACGGTGCTCCTGGGGTGCACGGACCCCCTTCTGCCAAATAGCATAGAAGATGATTCCTTTTTACTGACCACTCATTTGAAGTACTGAGGGTCGAATCTGTTGCCTTCACTTTGAGCTATATCCCCAGGACTTCTTAGAAAATCTTTAAATTTTCAGACAAAGTCATGCCAAGTTACCAGACAGGACTTGAACTTGGGCTCCTTCTGCCTCAGCCTCCCAAGTGTTGGGATTGTGGCAGCTAAACTGCACTGCAGTCCTAACTTTTATCAACAAGAAAGGCCTATTTCAGCAAGGGCTGTAGCTCAGTAGTAAAAGGGCCCTTTAGTGGGCACTTCCTCCTTGAAGATTTAAAGACCAACCAACAACACAGGGGTCACTCTGGTGGGAACACAGGATTCTCACTACAGCAAGAAGTGGGAAGGTAGTGGAGGCCACAAGGTCAGGGCTCGCTCCACGCCTGCCAGAGAAGGGATGGGACCCCAGCCACCTGCCACTGGGGCAAACTCCCACAAGAGGTAAGGGAGAGCCAGGCTCCCACCTGAAGTGTCAGGTCAGGGGCTTACTTACCCTGGGCTGAGGAGCGGTGGACCCCAGGTGGGCTTAAGAGCTGAAGTACTCATGTTTTCCAAATTCAAAATTCATAGAAAATAAAATTAAACCCTGTCTTATACTTTTACTAAAAATCTGTCATAAAAGGGGAAGAAGACCACATTGTTACATTGCCTAAATGTAACAATTAGGCTAGACTGGTGGCAAAAAGAGCCACCCCACCTGTCTGCACAGGCCCCTGCCCCACTGGCTAGCGTATTTCTTCTTAAAAGTGAGTGGGTCACAGACTCAGAGCCCTTGACAGGCAAGAGTACTTAGCTACAATTTTCTATGACATCTATTTATTTCCTTTGTATTTATTTTATACTTATAGTCTAGTTATGTTGCCAGCCTAATTTTCCATTCACAGTAGTGATCCAAAGATTCTTTTAAGCTAGGTTTACAAAAGGAGAAAGGAGCGGGCTGCAAAGTCATCTACTAAGTGAATGCTGACAGGCGTGGTCTGTGCACACGGCAGAAATCGCACAGCGGTGCCTGAAGGTGCCAGAACCCCAGGAACCACCAGAACATGGTGTTCTCAGGATGGCCCGCACCAGGCATGTGCCTTGTACCCCACATTCCTGTTTCCTGGAAGTGGGGAAGCCTGCGTGTGAGCAGCTGTCCGAGTTCATGAACAGTGAAGGCCCGCATCCCATGGAACCCGCCAGTCCCTCAGCCCACAGGAGGTAGACGTGGTCTCTAATCTGCAGCCAGGCCTTGGACAGGGAGAGGTCGCTGGATGGGAGTCTCCACACCTGCTACGGCTGGGGCCAACTTACTAGGTTCAGAACCTACAAAGTGCCCCTTTAGGTCCAGGACTCCTGCTCCTGGGGCCTCACAAAGGAGGGAACTGAGCTTCCTGCTGGCTCAGGAGTGATGGTTTGAGAATGGCTGTCCTGGGCCCGTTCAGGGCCAATGCTTCCCTGGTGCTAGGGCCAGGCCCTCAGATGCTAGAAATGCTCACATCTCCTCCTCCGTTGCCCTTATTCTACTGTTAGATGTTTATGTGAGAGGTCAGCTTTAGAGAAAGTGCTTCACCAAAACCGCACACGGCAGCCGTGAGCCGAGGTTGTTGTAGACATCTTGTTCCCTACGTGGTTCCTTGCTGACCTCGAAAGCACTGGCTGGTCAGTTGCCAACATTTAAAAATTGGGAAATTCATCTCAAAACCTGGACTTCTGCCTTTTGTTGAAACAAAAATAACAGTTCTGGAGGCACCTCCTGGGGCATTGAGCTGCCTAAGCAGTGCATGGCCCGCTTCCACCTTTATTTCTCTCTTATGTCACCCCTGAGGGGACTGAGTTTGCAGCTTCTTTCCCCTTCCAATTTTGTTATTATTTATGTATTTTTGAGACAAGGTCTTACTAAGTAGTTCTGGCTGACCTTAAACTTACTACATAGCCCACACTGGCCTTGAACTCGTGCAATCCTCCTGCCTCAGCCTTCCAAGTACTGGGATTATAGGCATGCACCACCACGCCCAGCTCTAATACTTCATTATGAAAAAATCTGAAACTATAGAAAAGTTGAAATGTTATACAGTAATACCTGTATGCCTACCTCTTAGATGCTACAGGTGATATTATTACACATCTACCTGTCCCGCTATTCACCCATAAACTCATATTTTGATTTTTTAAATTGTAGACATCAGTATATTTCATCTCTAAAAATGAAATATACTGCTCTGCGAAGGCCATGGCCAGTGGGAACTCCAGGGGCAGAGAATGTAACACCAGCACAGCTCTGGGAGGTGGGGACACTCCTAGAAGAGCCCAGAAGCAAAAATGTGATCAGTGGTACCTGGGCCAAGATGTCAAAGGCTGTGCATTTTGATGATGATGTAAAAATTCAGTATTTACTTAGATTTGTGTGTGCGTGTGTGTGTGCGCACGCGCACGCGTACTCCTGCACACATTGGGCATTGAACTCCAGGCCTTGTGCCTGCTAGGTAAGTACTGAGTGCTGTACTTACTCCTCACCCTTTTCTTAGAATTTGTTTGAGCTGGGCATGGTGGGGCACGCCTGTAATCCTAGCCCTCAGGAGGCTGAGGGAAGAGGATCTCTTTGAGTTCGAGGCCAGTCTGGGCTATAAAATGAGTTCAAGTTTGGCCTGAATGGCATAATGCAACCCTGTCTGGCCCTAAAGCCAGGCTCTCAGATACTAGAAATGCTCCAGGTTAAAATGTTCCAAAATTAACCTATCTCAAAAAGAAAAAAAAGAGAGAGGGAAAGAGAGAGAATTTGTTTGAGAAGGTGCACACGGGAAAGTGCACATCCCTGAAGTCTGCTGTTGCAGGAGTTCTGTACTCTCATCACATCTCAGGAGTCTACAACTCTATGGTTTGCTTTTGCCACACTGTTCACTTTCATGCCATGCTTTGCCCCATCACAGTGACACGTATTTATAAAGCGTGACAAAATTAACCTTCCATGGCTTGTTGCCATCCTCTA
Source organism: Dinomys branickii (assembly GCA_004027595.1). NCBI lineage: Eukaryota > Metazoa > Chordata > Mammalia > Rodentia > Dinomyidae > Dinomys > Dinomys branickii. The sequence goes on from PVLD010018916.1 coordinate 27,770, forward strand.
CTATGCAAGTCCTGACTTGAGATCTGAGGCGCACATCCACACCCAGTCCCAGCCCACCTCACATGCCAGCGCTCCTGGCCCCTGCTCCTGAGACCTCACCTAGCAGCTCCACCACCTGCAGAAGGACCGATGTGGGAATGTTGTCGGGCTCATCTTCTGACTTGGCATCGCCATCTTCTGACTTCCAGGACAGCAGCTGCTCCGCGAAGGCCATGGCCAGTGGGAACTCCAGGGGCAGAGAATGTAACACCAGCACAGCTCCGGGAGGTGGAGACACTCCTAGAGGAGCCCAGGAGCAAAGATGTGATCAGTGGTACCCGGGCCAAGTAAGTCTGGTAGGAGAGGACCTGCCATGTGCACAGGGAGAATTAGAGCCAGAAAGCCCAACCCCCATCTGCTTGAGATGGGAGGAAGTGTGAGTCCTTGTCACCCCCGTCAGAGGTAGCTGCAGGTGCACAAGGGTCTAAGGCCAGCTTCCAAGTGTACCTGCTACAGTGGCAAGGGCCAGAGGGTGCTGCAGCAGAGGTAGGTAAACATCCCCCCTGTAGGTCGATACCAAATGGCAGGCCGGGTGCAGTGGTGCACACCTGCAATCCCAGCTACTCTGGAGGCTGAGACTGGAGGATCAAAAGTTAGAGGCCAGCCTGGGTAACCCAGCAACCCCACATCTCAAAACAACAATAAACAAAACAAAAAACAAAAACGACTGGCCTTATGATCGAGAACAGAAATTAAGTCATACTTTACAAGACGCTTCGTGGGACCCTTCCCAGGTTGGTACCAAAACACTCCTTTTGTGTGGCTGCATCCCATGAAGACTGCACGGTGGAGGAACAGGTGTTCCCGAACGCAGGGCTACTGGGGCTGCAGTTCTTCTTCTCCATAGTTTTTTTTTTTTTTTGAGACAAAGTCTCACTACATAGTCCAGGTTGGCATTGAACTTACTGTGTAGCCATCAGCTGGCCTTCAATTTACAGTAATTCTCCCGCCTCAGCCTCCTGATTGCTAGGATTATAGGCATGTGCCACCACACCTGTCCTCCCTGCTTTTTTTTCTTTCTTTGGTAGTACTGAGTATCACTGAGCTACACCTTGGCCTCTTGACCTTGGCTTTTAATTTTCTTATTAATTTCTGTTATGACCATGGCCCAAGTGTGAACAAAGCTGCCTGCAGTAAGAGGGAAAGTCTTGACACCTGACACCCTCATCTCCTGCCCTACCCCTGCCTCGCCACAGCGCTGAGCAGACCTAGCCAGAGCACTGCTGGGGACTGGCCAGGGAGGCAAGAGGAGGGGGCACCCTGCTCACAGGCACTGCAGGGAGAACACTTCCTGGGGAAAGGTGAGACACAGCCTCTGCTTTTATCCACTTTTTTTCATGCTGGGGATTGAACCCATGCTCTGGCATATGCTCTATCACTGGACTACACCCTTAGCCAGATCTTGTTCTTTTGTTTTGTTTTGCTTTTTTAAAACAGTCTCACCATGTAGCCCAGGCTAGCCTTGAACTCGTGATGATCATTCTTTTTCGGCCTCCTGGGCACTAGGATTGCAGGCAGGCATCACCATGCCCAGCTCAGATCCTGTTTTTTTTTTTTTTTCTTTAGTACCAGGAATCAAACTCAGGACCATACAGGCACGTGTGCTGCTGAGCTATATCCCCAGCTCAGATCCTGTTTTTAATATCAAGTTTAAAAATCAAATAGTATAGATGACAGACTATGAAAAAAGAGACTTAAGAAGAGATCATCAATATGTTTAGCAATAATTAAGTCATTTAAAGGTCCCTTCATCCCATTCCATAAGGACTGGTGCTGTGAGAAATCAAGGCCCATTTTCCTGTCTGAAAGTGCAAATATAATTCATTATTATCCTTGGCCATCATATGTCAGTCTTTTCTTGTCAAGCATGCCAAGGAGGGGCCGTGGAAGCCGGGGAACAGATACTTTCCTGTCTGCTGGCCCCATCTGTGAGCAGGACAGGCTGGGACAGCTTCAGAGCTACAGAGGTGGAGGCTGCTGGAAAGCCAAGCCCTGGGTGCATCACCAGGGATGCCAGGGAGGTGTGAGCGGTGCTTCATAAAGATAGCAGCAGGGACTCAGTAAAACCCCTGTATCTCCCAAAAGGGGGCCATAAAGCATGCCTGCCCGAGGCTGAGGAAGACTCACCCAGTTTGATGTGGACCCTGTCTGTGGAGAGGACCACAGATGGGTACTGGTCAGCAGTGGGTGGAGGTGCCAGCCCAGTATTGGCTGGGGATGCATCCCGTGGGTAACAGGCAGCCTCGATGAGGTTCAGCTGGCCAGTTCGCTTCACTTTGTGGCCGAGCCCGTATACAAGCACGCGCGCCCATGGTGCCTTGTACAGAGAGGAGCTGGGAGGAAGGAGGAGTGTTAGTATCAACACTGGCCACACACACCGGAGGAAGAGAGGCAAGGTCCTCTCTAGCATCCCCCAGAAGGCCAGGTCCCCATACAGGGAAATATGGGAGAAGTACAGATGATCTTTAAAGGGCGTATGCAGCCTATAATCCCAGCACTCGGGAGGCTGAGGCAGGGCTACAGATCGTGGCGAGTTCGAGGGCAGCCTGGGTCACAAAGTGAGTTCAGGGCCAGCCCGACCTACATAGAGAGATCCTGTCTCAAGAAGACAAAAAAAAATCAACTAAAGAGTATATGCATTTAAGAACAAGGATAATTTGAGATATTTCCCTCTGCCAGTGTCACTGGAATTCATTTAGATCTTTTCCCATCACCATCTTCCTGAGAAAGGCAACTTACTCTTTGCGGAATCCGGACTGACTCTCTTTACAAGATACCACGACAAAAGCTGCCCCAGGGAAATTAACATCCATGTTGACTTTGGACTCAGAAATTGGGAACTCTTCAGAGGGGAACTGCTCTGGTGCTGTCTACAAAGAGACATTAAGTAAGGAAAGCCCCAAGAGAAACACGAGGGAGAGCATTTCATTTCTCGTCTCACCAAGCATAAGGAATTAGCCTAAGCATGTGTTGTAATGAAAAAGGCCCCCGGGAGGAACCAAGCCATAGATGAGACAAAGCAGAAGAGCTTCTATGAAAAGACAGCCCCAGGGGATGGCAGCGCAGGGGAGGCAGGGGAACAACTGTTAGCAAGCCAGTAAGATGTCCACTTAAGAATGGGAGCCGCAGGCCAAGGCCAAAGCCAAGGCCATTACCTGCAGGAAGGAGCAGATCTGCTTGGTCAGCTCCAAGAGGCTGTCCTCGCCCTGGTGCAGGGCGCGGGTGATGGCCACGTTGAGCCACTCCCTCACCGTATGGGAGTTGCCCTGGTAGAAGAGGTCCGTGGCTGAGCAGCTCTGGGAGTGCATGCAGTGCTGCAGAGACTGTGCCAGGAGGATGGAGCTGGAGCTGATGGTGCCGTCTGCAGACAGGGATGAAAGACCTGAGTGTCCGGGTCCCAACTGAGCAGCTACTTGGGGCCTCCACGTGGAGTGTGCAAAGCTGTGTGCACTGTCATTATGGCAAAGTGCTCCCACGGGTCATTGTGGGAGTCTCCAAGCTCCTGGGGTGGGTCAGTGGGGCTCTGGCACAAACGTGCTGGCTGGAACTTCTTGGCTGAGCTGGAAAGTGACTGCCTGACATGCTGTGGGACACCGAGTCCCTGCTGCCTCCCCACTTGCAGCCTTGCTCCCAGCTTAGTTGCTAGGAGGTCAAGGGGAGCTGGCTGGAGGCGGAGATGCTTGAAGAAGAGAGGGAAGACTCCTTGTTTAGCCTTTCCCAGGGCAGCAGACCCCAGTGGGTCCCACCCAGCTCTAGTGGACATGGGGACCAGCCCATAAAGTGGCCCTCCCTGGTCTAACAGGTCTGGTCTGGAAGGCCTGTGAGCTGGACACATCTTGCTGTGCAGGGCCAAGTAGAATGTCTGTGGCAACACAGGTGCCAGGTTTCCTTGACCTACGGTTAGTTTGGGAAGCTCCATGAACACTCAGCAAATTAACTTAAAAGTGCGGGACACATTTTCATCTACCAAAGAGTGAGCAAACACAACAGGACAATCCCAGCAGCAGAGCCTCACCTGGCAGTGGAGGAGCGAGGAGCTGATTGGACAGCAGCTGCAGGTGCTCCAGTGTGATGTCCCGGATGGCAGGGATGTGGAAGAGGCGGGTGAAGAAGTGGGGCAGCTTGGGAGCGAAGATGTTGAGCAGAGCCATGCGACAGTAGAGCCGAGCCAGTGCGGCCTCACACCGCAGCAGCTCTCTGCAGGAGGAGCAGGGAGATGTGCTGAGCAGGGATGCTCCAGCCACATGCCCATGGGCTACAGGAAGGACATCTGAGGCTCTTCTGCCAGCCCATGTCCTGCACCCCCAGTGAGTGATTTGTAGGTGGTATTGGTTTTTTTGGTGGTGGTGGGGATCAAACTCAGGGCCTTGTACATGCAAAGCAGGAACTCTACCACTAAGCCACATCCCCAGCCCCATCATTTGTGTTTTAAACAAAACCACCTTAGTTTCCTTCCCAACCCAAAAAGCACTTTGGAAAAAAAAATGAAAATATATGTTTGTACAAAAACCTGTGCATGTATGTTCATAGAAGCATTAGTGGTTAAAAGCCAAAAAGTGGCAGCAACCCAAATGCCGCTCCCTCAGTGGCATGTCCACCCAGTGCCCCTATGATACAGAAAGGAAGAAAGCTCTGGGGTGCAAAAGCAAGACCTGTCTAAAGAGGGGGTTGTCCTCAATATGCAGGACCAATGCAAGGCCGCACAGCGCCCTGAAGAAAGAAGCCGATGTCGGGAGCAGAGAGGCCAGCCTGGCCAGTGGAGGAGTGCGCATGCGTGGAGGCTGGAGCGGCATTTGTGAGCCAGAGGAGGAGTGCGCATGCGTGAAGGCTGGAGCGGCATTTGTGAGCCAGAGGAGGAGTGCGCATGCGTGGAGGCTGGAGCGGCATTTGTGAGCCAGAGGAGGAGTGCGCATGCGTGGAGGCTGGAGCGGCATTTGTGAGCCACGGAGGTGGCATGCGCGGGAAGAGCTGAACTGAAGGAATCTGATTTGTCAGAGATCTGATTTGTTTTTGAAGGGTCACCCGTGTAGGGCCCGCACAGAAACTGGCTGTCCCGGGCGGAAGTGAGGGCTGAGGTCTAGACTGGTATGGACGGAACACAGGCAAGTGGATGTGGCTTGCTGACGGGTTACAGGGGATGGGGAGGAAGTGGACGGCTGTCGTCCCCCCCACAAACAGGGAAGGGCCGGGGAGGAGGTCTGGGGAGATGCAGAGGACACCTCACATGTAACCTAGTACTTCTTTCCACTCCTTTTCAACTGGTGATCCCGGGGAACGCTTTCATTCAGCAGCTCGTACGTGCAGTAACAGTTGGATCACTTTACCCCCTTACTCCCCTGGCCCTCCCCTCCTCCCAGTTTCATGGTTTGTTTCAGCGTGTACACTGTAATTTCCTCAAATTCTCCCCAATTACCCAGCCATATACCCTATACCCTCTTCCCAACATCTAGTCTCATAATAGCCTCCCTCCTACTTTATCATATTCTTTCGATTCTGTATGTAAAAGAGAACACGAGGTATTTGTCGGTCTTTCTGTCTTATCATTTTTTGGGGGGCCAGGGTCTCACTATGTAGTTCGGGCTGGTCTTTTTTTTTTTTTTTTTTTTTTTTGCGGTACTGGGGATCGAACTCAGGACCCTGCGCTTGCTAGGCAAGCGCTTATTCCACTGAGCTATATCCCCAATGGGCTGGTCTTGAACTTACTATGTAGCCCAAACTGGTTGCGAATTCAGTGATCCTCCTGTCTCAGCCTCCCAAGGGCTGAGATTGCAGGTGTGCATCACCATGCCCAGCAAGATATTTGTCTGAGGTGCCTATTATCTTGATTCAATGGTTCACAAAACCCTTTCCTTGTGTACAGAAGACCTGCTCTTGGTTAACCGCCTTTGAGCTGAGTGTTGAAAACCTGGTAAAGAAACCACCCTTAGGAGGCTGAGGATAGCAAGTCTGAGGCCACCATGGGTCATTTAGTAAGATCCTGACTTAAAATATGAAGAAAGGGTTGGGGATGTAGCTTATCACTCCTCAGAACCACAAAAAACAAAAACAAAAAACCCCAAATCAAACAAAACCCTGACAAAAAAAATCAGCATGTTCCTAGGCATCTCATCCCATGAAAAGGACCACGACTGGCAGTGTGGCATCCTCTAGTCTCGGAAGCTGAGGAAAAGAACATTTTCACAGGGAGGCTGCAGCAGCCAGGTCCCCAGAATCCCTGGAAGCTGCCAGGGAAGTTGTCCCGAGAGACACTGCTCAGCTTCAGGACATGGTGGTCCACCATGTGCACCCTGTTGCCAAAACCTGCCAGGAGGCCGACACTTGGACTCCTGCTGGAGAATTTCGGGGTGCTGCCGTGCAGCACACCCTGCTTCCTGTCCTGTGTCTTGCTTAAGTGTCACCAAGGTGAGCTACCAAAGCTCAGGACACACCTATGTGGCTCCAGATTGACAGCCTATGAGCTAGTAAATAGCTAACACGAACAGCTCATGGAGGCGTTTATTGAGAACTCCATCTATTTTTACACTCTGAACTGTGGCAAGCCCTTTTAGGGTTGGCAGGAATAATTCACAAGGAACTGGTAACAGTGCATGGCGGCAACTTTGCCAGATCCTTAGCTTTCAATCCACTGGGGACAGCACGTGCCTGTGGCACCTGTTTCCTGTCAGTGCCAGGAGCAGGGCCAGCACTCCAGGACACCTGGTTAGCACTTAAGAGAGAAATGGGCAGCCTTCCACATGGCGCTGGATATGTTCCTGACTTGCTGTCTCTTCACTGTCTCTTCCTTCCCTGCTTGACTCTGTGGGACTCTCCTGCACTTTCCCAATCTCCAGCTGCCCTAGCCTCTCCAGTCCTCACAGATGCAGTGCAGACCAGGGGAGGGCAGATCCTCCTGCCTTTTTTTCTCAAGTCCTGCAACTTTGCTGCCACCTCTCCTAACTGCCTTCTCACCCTCTGACTCTTAGCTCTGAAGGAAAAGCTTTCTTGTCAAGGATAAATGGTACAAGCGGAAAAACATGTGAGTGGTCTCTGTGGCTTGTCAAAAAGAAGGGCTCCAGTTTACCTGTGGATCTGAAGGTTGGTGTTGTCCAGTGTGACCAGCCCATTGGTGGCTGTCCTCCGGTAGCCTGCTGGGGGCCTCTCCAGCATATCGATCGGGTACCAGTATCGCACAAGTACGCCTTCGCTGCGGAGGTACGTTTCCACCTGCACCAGCTCATTCACCTATGACAGGAAGTGCATGTGTCTGCTGCTTCCTCTGAGCACTGACTTTGTTTTCCAAGCTTATATATACACATGTATACATAAAACCTGGCTTTTAGATATTATGCTATAACATATCTATTTCCTATCTCATGGATAAAGTTAATGAACTAAATGGGAATATACAAATTCACAGTACTTTTTGTGGCACTGTGCTCAACCTCTAAGCTTCCCTCCCTACCCAACAATACACTACTATGTATTACAGTGTGTTTATACTATATACATTTGGTAAGTACTTTCTTGAGCAAAGAAAAAAATAAGAATACATTAAAAATAATCATAGGCTGGGTGTGACAGTGCATGCCTGTAATCTCAGCACTCAGGAAGCTGAGGCAGGAGGATTGCTGTGAGTTTAAGACTAACCTGAACTGTATAGCAAGACCTTGTCTCAAAAAAAAACAAAAAAAAACAAAACAGTCCTGGGGATGTAGCTCAGCGGTAAAGTGCTTGCTTAGCATATACAAGGCCCTGGGTTCAATCCCCAGTACTGCCCTCCCAATAATTACATAATTTTTAATAATTTATTTCCTCTTTTCTTTTCTTGTAATGCTGAATATTGAGCGTGCTAGCCAAAGTCTGCAGTGCTGTGCTATACCCAAACTTTCTGTTTAATATATTTATATATGTATATATATTTTATATATTTTAGTATATCTGACATATATTATATTTCATATAATATATAACATTTATTAAGCTGATAAGAACAGATATTACACTTGATCTTAGCCAAAAGGCCAAGAAGCAGTGTATATTTATATATATTTTTAGTGTCATGTTTGCGGTACACATAATTACATTCATCATGGGGAGAGGGTACACATATATAACACATTCCAATTCTCTTCATGTCCAAAATTCTCAATTATAAATTCACACACAGCAGAAAGGCTAAAAGCTAATTTTAAAAAATTTAATCAAAAAAAATTTAAAACAAAAATATACACATGTACACGTGTTTGTCCATGTACATGTATATGCAAACATGTACAGATTAATATATGTATACATATAGTACTAGACTATGTATACTAGTTTCAAACCAGTGGCTATCCCTAAAAGCCGGAAAGCATCCGGTTAGTACTGATTTCAGTTTTCTATAGCAGATGGGAAATTTTAATTGGTATAATAAAGACCATCAATGTAATGATGAATTAGCAATTTAAAGAGAAAATACTGACAAAAAACTTCCGGGAAGATGGCGACCAGGTGAGCGGCAGAGGAAATCTCTCCCAGAGACCGATCCTTTGCATGCGGGTGCCCGGTCCGTGGATGCAAAATTCCAACTGATCGGGCTGCTCTCTGCGGCCTGAGCATTAAAGGGCCGGCGAGAAGTGGGCGGATCCTGAGAGCTGGGCGCCCGAGGGATCGGTGCTGCGCTTGGGCCGCAGCTCAGTTCAAATCGCATACAGCTGAGAGAGCGATTGCGGAGGGAAGGACGCCTCCAGCTCCTGAACCCAATCGGCTCAGAGGCGGCTGTAACCAGGATTTGTTGGAGGCAGCGGAGCAGAGGAAACTCAGAGAATGCGCTACTGGGACAGACCGCGCCAATCTGGGCAGCGGTCCGGGATCCCGCTCAGAACCCCACCCCCGCAGCCGGCGCTGCGTGAACTGGAGCAGCTGAGATTGGCGGGATTTCTGAGTCGTAAAAAAGCTCGATGCAGGGAGATACATCTGAACCGCATTCCTGTCTGCACGATCCCAGGGTGAGTTAAGTGGGCGCTCTAACAGGTTTTTCCTGAATCGGGAAGAAGCTCTACCCAGCAAGTGACATCAAAGCAGCTTTAAGGACTGTGGGATCTGCCGGGTGGGAAGAGCTAGCTAGGTGCCCCTTTGTGAGGGGGGAAGGAGCTCCACCCAGGGAGGAACACCTGAATGGCCTGTCTGCTAGACTCCTGGGGCGGTGAGCTGTTTATACGCCCCAGCCAGGTCTTGGGGTAGGGAGTAGAAGCGGAAATCTCAGCAGACAGCTTAAGGGACATTCTCCCAAAGAGAAGGAATCATTGGAGCAGCCTCTGCAGCAGACCTTTGCCTGCTGAACTGCCTAGCGAATTTATAGCTCCACATTTTGAATCTGATACCCAAAAATGGGAAAACAGGAACAAAACGCAGTCTCAAAACTCAACCCCACCCAGAACAAGTTTTGAATGTGAAGATACAGGGGGACCAGGAAGCCATATACCTTCAAGTTATGAAACGATTGCATCCGAAATGAAACAAATCCAACAGGCCATAAAAGAGCTTAAAGCAGAAATAAGCCACATACCTGCAATGATTTCTCAGACAAAAAAACGAGCTGAAAACAAAGATGGAAGAAATGTTCCATTCACATAGAGAAGAAATAGACAAAAGACTAGAAGAAAATAGGAAACAAATGGAAACGTTACAAGAGCAATTTAGGAATGAATTACCAATAATAAAACAGGTCCAAAGAGAATGCCAGGATTTGAAAACTAACGCTGAAAGCATGAAAAACCATTTAAATGAAACTGAAGATAGAATTTCAGAACTTGAAGACAGCATGGCAGCTTATGAGCATGAAAGGAAGAATCTCATGATATCATCAAAGACACAAGAAAAGTCAATCCAACAGCTGCAAGATGAGGCAAAACGTAACAATATTCGAATTATAGGAGTGTGTGAAACAGCAGGAGATCTCACAAACGATATAAAAGGAATATTTGATGAAA
>PVLD010018917.1:0-37707 GCA_004027595.1 Dinomys branickii
GTTGAGAGGATTAATTGTCTGACTAAATTTGCATGTCTGTATATGGGTTTATATATTTACACTTCGAAGATATCAATGGATAAAGCAATAACCACTGTTTAGACCATATCACCTTGTCTATAGATTAGTTGTGATTGTACTATTTTTTATGCTAATTGGTGTCTGTTTGTCAATATGTTTTTGTACTTTTATTTAAAAACAAACAAACAAACAGATTAAGAGCAGCCTTGGGAATATCAGGGAGCAGGTGTTCCTAGTCTTCCTGGGCCATGGCTCCTGAGGGAGAGAGCGCTCTCTTGTGACTCTTCTGTATACTCCAGTCCATCCTTTGCCCTGGGGAGGTGGACTTTGTCTAACTAGTAGTAATGGGAAGAATGACCCTGCATGTTTCCCTCGGCTTGACCTTCTTCATTTCAGCAGGGGGATGTCTTCAGGAGCCCAGTTCTCTCTTTGGCAAAGCCTTTCCTGGCCTAGTGCTGCCTGTGTCTAGGAGGGCAGTTCTGTTGAATTCTGAAGTTGAGTTAGCATCTGTTTGGTTTCTACTCTAAGCTACTTCTTCTTCCACCTTGGCCTTTATTTCTATTAAAGACCATGTGTATATATTTAACTTTATAGTTTTTATTAGTATATATTTGTCATATATATTGATCATATTCATCATAGGGAACTTATACCTGTAATAATATGCTTTAATTCTTTTTTCCCATTCCCCTTCCCTCCCCTCCCTTCAACCCTTCTTCTCCTCATCTCACACACACACACACACACACACACACATTTTAATTCGTGCATAGTAATATAGAATGATGAGATTTATTTTGGGAAATTGGTACATGCATTTAACATATCTTGATGGTTTTCAATCTCATTAACCTCCTCTCCCCTTCTGCTGATCCCTTCCCCCATTTCCAAAAAAAAGACAGTTTTTTTTGAGACAGGGTCTTGCTATGTAGTTCAGGCTGGCCTTGAACTCACTATGTAGCCCAGGCTGGCCCCAAACATCTGGTGATCTTCTAACCTCAGCCTCCTGAGTGCTGGGTTTACAGGTGTGCACCACTATGACTGGCTAAGACAGTACTTTGACCAACATCTGATGTTTCTTCTCTGTTTCTTAATGTCTCTAGAACTTGAAAGAGGAAGAGAGATGCTATTTATTCAGGCTTCTTAGAGACTGTAGTGTCACCATCAACACGATGGTTACTCTGAGTAACACATTCCTATTTACATTCATCTGCAAGGTTCTACTTTTGTATGTCAGCATTATCACATAAACTGGGGTTCAGACTATAAAAGAACGTGGTGGGTTCACCCTTTTGTGAGTGAAAAGCCAGTAAGTGCAATTAGTAGATAAAGAGTGGAGAGGTGTGTTATTAGTCACTTCGCTATCACTAAGACAAAATACCCAACACCTACAAGTTAAAGAAGAGATTTATTTTGGCTCACAGTTTTGGTTGGTTTAGTCCATGACTGGCTGACTCCAAGGCAGAAACAGCATGGTGGAAAAAAGCTGTTCACGCCTTCGCAGTCAGGAAATAGAGAGGGAGGAGGTGAGGACCAGATACACCTTCCCTGGCTGGGTGTGGTGACACACACCTCTAATTGCAGCACTCTGGGAGGCTGAAACAGTAAGATCTCAAGTTTGAGCCCAGTCTGGGAAATTTAGCAATTTATCAAGACCTTGTTTCAAACTAAAAAAAGAGCGGACTGGGACGTAGTTTAAGGTGAAGGCCTGGGTTCAATCTCCACCTCCAGGATACCCTTACATGGTACCCCAGTGACCCACCTCTTTTGACCAGCCTCTACCAAACAGAACATTATGCTTTGACTCATGAATAGATTAATCCACTGATGTGTATATTGCCTCTAATCCAATTACCTTCCCCAAACCCCAGTTCTAAACATAGGAGACTTTTGGTGGGCATTTTAGATAGAAAGCATGACATTCCAAGCCTGACCCCTAAAGATTCACGTTCACTTCAGTATGAAAAACACATTTAGTCTAAGAGTTGACAAAGTCTTAATATTTTCAGCACTGCTGAGAAGTCCAAGTCCAGTCTCTTCTGAAACTCATGTCACACTCTTAGCTGTTTGCTCCTATAAAAATTAAGCATTATTAAATTAAATTTCAGTAAATTAAATTAACATTATTAAATTAAATTCAAGTTATACTTTCAACATACAGTGTCACAGGGTGGATATTCCTATTCCAAAAGGGAGGAACAGGGGAATAGAAGGGAATCAGACCAACACAAGACCGAAACCCAGGCGGGCAAACATTAAATCCTGTAGCTGCACGTCCAGCATCTCGGCAGGTTGTGGTGGGATGCAAGCTATAAAGGGCTTGGGCTGCTCCATCCCTGTGGCCTGGCTGGTCGCAGCCCACATGGCCTTTCTCTTAGGCAGGCTCTGCTTGGCGCCTGTGATTTTCCTTGGCATCCACATTCCTGCTGTCTCCAACTTCCTGTGGTCTGCACTGCACCTTCGGCTTCACCGCTGCTCCTGGCTTGTTAGTTATTTTTCAAAGGTTTACTGAGTACTAGATATAGGTTGAAGGCTTAGCATATAATGTTTCACTGAATCTTAGTCACAACTGGCCTTGACAGTGGATAACTGGGTCTGAAATAGGTGATATTATTTCATTTTACACATGCTAAAGCTGGAGCTCAGAGAGGCAGAATACCTTTCATGGTCATACTGCCAAACGCAGCTAGTGAATTATTTAAATTTCTGTGGGTTCATCCATTCAATCATTTTTCAGGTGCTCACTAAGCAGATTGTATTTTCCACTGTTCTTAGTTGCAAGATACAGAAACCAAGTGGGTGATCTTAGTGGAAGAGAAATTCATTACAGGAATTGTGCATTGCTCATAGACATGCCTGGAGGGCTACCTGTGGGTGTTTCACAGAGGGATCCTGGTCAGAATGGGGCTACCTTTGCTATCACAGCCCTTGCTGTGCCACGGACATCCTGGTTTGCAATGCTTGCCACAGTCCACTGTGGCAGTCGCTCATCCTTCTCCACCTTGCCGCAGCCATGCTGTCCCCAGATGTCCTGTGGTCTTGGCCTCTGATGAATGGAGTGCGCTGCAGGCAGCTGTTTCAAGACTGCTGCAGAGCTGGGCAAGGTGCTTTCCATGTATGTGTGTCTTCTTTCCTGGGAGGTCCTTTCTGCTTTCCGGACTCACACAGCAAGGGGTGTCCCTAGTGTGGTAAACGTTTAAAGGCTGGGTAACCTGGGGAACGACAAATGGCTATGTGTGCATCTGCTGTGCGTGATCCTGTTAGATACGGTGGAGAATACAGGGAGCAGACCCAGCACCACACCTGTTGGTATCAGAGACTTCACAGGCTCACCTTCCAACATGTGTATCAGTTCAGAACCATAGTTTATAAAATTCATTCACTCTGATTTTCCAATGGGTAGTCCAATAGCCATGGGGAGAAGGAAGAACTGATTTTTATTTTATTTTAGTGGTGCTCTAGATTGAACGCAGGGCCTTGTGCATATTAAGCATGTCTTGTACCTCTGAGCCATAACCCCAGCTATTCCTGTTTTATACTGGACGGAGCCAGGAAGGCAGTGAGGCTGAGGGCTCACCACTGGCGAGTAGTAGAGGTGAGACTTGGATTTGTCTTCCAAATCCAGGCCTAGTGCCAGACTAACCAGAAATGTGTCCAAGGATACTGTACCATGAGGTACCCACTCCTTCCTTTTTTCACTCCTGAAATTAGGATGCTTCTTATAATCACTAGAATGTCATAGTTTAATTGACAACTTGTTTATTCCAAGAGGTATATAAAATGATGGAGAAGCTTCAACTGATGAAATCTTGGATTCACTGGAATATAGTCACAATGATAGGGGTTAGAGTGCTTGCTGAGCATTTCCAAGACCCTGGGTTCAATTCCTAGAAACACACACACACACAGCCCTATCCATCCTTCCATCCATCCATCCATCCACAAGGTAGAAAGTGACAAAGGACAAAGAAGAAAGACATGAGGGAAGCCTTCATGGAGGGATTGTACAGTCCACAGTTCCTTTCCTGTAATTCTAAACTCCAAAAGTCTCTGAAAACTAAGATTACCCCTTCCCCCCTGCTTTTTCAAGTTTGGTGCCAAAATTCATTTGACAGTAAAATCTGACTTTAACTGATGTGAATTGATTTATAATCTTTAGTTATTCCACTTACTCTGAAGATCAAATGTTCAGTTACAGAAATATTAATGTTTCAGAATGAGGTGTTTTTCTAGGGTCTGGGGGGAGATGGAAAAGTTGTTACCTAGTTTTGAGTCTGTGTAACACATAGCTTCTGTAAAATTCTGTATCTCAAAACACACATGGCCCTGAGGCTTGTGGCTGAGGGACCTTAGGTGGCTTCTGAGCTGGTGGATGGATTGAGACCTTTGGAGTTCTAGAAGGGATTTCAGGAAGAGGAATCCAGGCAGCTTGTATCAGCTGGGACCTAGCTAGAAGTCAGTGTCTCACTTAAATTTGCCTTGAGGGCAGGGGTGGGGTAGACTTTCGACAAATAGAGTGCTCTCCCTGGATTTGTGACTCATATCCAGCTAGAGGGCTGGACTTTCTGAGTTTAGCTTTTTCTGCCTAGTACTAATCTCCTTTTCCCACAAATCACCTGACTTCCCTCAAAACCCTGAAACACACCCTTGGCTGAAAAAGAAGATTAGGCAATCTGTGAAACTCCCCATTTCTCCTCTCCCCCTGGAGCCCTGGATCTCGGAATCTCAGGCCTGGGTGGAAGATGCAGTTCTGATTTCAGAAGCAGAGGGAGCTCCAAGATCAAGGCTGAGTTACCCTTCCCTGGAGCATGGTCTCCCAGCCCCCTCTTTGTTTTGATCGGGAAATTTCAGACATGCACACTTGGGTAGGGAATATCCACGGAACCAGGACAGGGAGCTCGGTTCGAGGTTCCTGCAGAGGGAGCGACGAGGCCGACCTGACGCCTCTGGGAGCCCTCAGCATTGCCCAGCATGTCCGCTGGCAGGGGAGAGGACTGATTCAGTTGCTCCCATCAGCTTCTGAAGGTAAAAGCCTTAAAACTGAACAGCAGAGCTTTGATGGAGGAGGAAAGGAAGGCGGAGAACTTCGTGGAGAAAGGTTTGGGAAAAGACAGAGGGCTGGAAAGAGTAGAACAGGAAAAGGCAGAACACAGACAACCTATTTCTCTCAGGCTGAGCCCACCCACCCTACCCACTATGTACCATTATTTTCAGAGTTAAAAGCAATTTTGGCAAGACTTTCCTAGGGACTGTCAGGAAATGTCTTGTGTTTGTAGCAAAAGAAACAACCAGCCCCAGATTACTGTAGGAAGTTTCTTTTCCGATCCCATCTCAACGGGGCAGCACTTGCTCCCTCAGACCACTTCTTTCAAGGTCCCTGCCCTGCCCCAGAAGCTCATTCCCATGTCAGTGGTCCTGGGGGTATCAGCTGAAACACATGCATGATGAGAACGGTGGCCCGAAGTGGCAAGGGGACCACTGGGAAGGTGAGGGCCTGTGCTAGCTGGCTGGGCAAAGACTCCAGACGACCCATGGATATGGGGATATTGTTCTGCAAGGGCAGGAGAGAGACTAACAGAGGGACCGAGAGTAGGGCGGGAGAATAGAAGAAAAGAAGGCTGGGAGAAATGACTTACTCCTTTTGGGGAAAAATTGGGAGAAAGGCCAGAGAGGTCACAGAAGAAGATTTAGTTCTAGTATAGAAAATCAGTTGAAGTTGGACCAGGGAGGGTGTAAGAGGCCAGGTGTCATCACATGCTGATGATTAGTGGTCCTGCTCTGTAAAACTGTGTTTCTCTTAGGAAAGTGACATTGAACCCCGGGTGACCGCTCACCACCAAAGCAAAGGCCTTTCACCACTTCTGCTCCAAAGTCCAGAGAAGCAGAGAGCCAGGACTGGTGACATGGGCAAATCACCAGCAATGTGGTGAGTGACCAGCAACCTCCAGAGATGTACACGGTCCCCATTCCCCCCAGCTTCTGAGAGAAGGGCTCAGACTGGAAGCCTGGGTTTTGCCTTGTCCTGGGCCTTTTCTTCTTCCTCCTTAAGATTCTCTTCTGTGGCTGGTTGGCTGCACCTGTCTTTTTTCCTTCCTTTCACCTGTGAGAACTGGATGAGGCCCTGAGTCCCTGGGTGACGCCCCTCATTGTGGCTTCTCCCCTAGGTGCATGATCCTCTTTTCTCTGTGGGCCTGGGCTTATGCAGAGCCTGCCCTGCATGGGGAGATCCTGTCTCCTAACTACCCTCAGGCGTACCCCAACGAGGTAAAGCAAACTTGGGATATTGAGGTTCCGGAAGGGTTCGGAATCCACCTGTACTTCACCCACCTGGACATAGAGCTGTCGGAGAACTGCCTGTACGACGCGGTGCAGGTACACCATGTGGAAGGCCGTGGGGGAGGCCGAGCCAGGGCGCGGAGGGTGTAGCAGTGGGTGCCTCAGGCCTGTTGGGACCAGAGTCAAAGAGCCTTGTGGGAGTCAAGGTTCTCCTAGCTTTGTTCTTTTTTCTGTCATCTCAGCTCCAAAATATTAAACTTTTTTAGCATCTTTATAACTCTTCCCTTAGATAGTGTCAGGAGGCATTGAAGAAGGGAAACTCTGTGGACAGAGGACCAGCAAGAATCCCAACTCCCCCATCATAGAAGAGTTCCATATCCCCAACAATAAACTCCAGGTCACCTTTACATCAGATTTCTCTAACGAAGAGCGTTATACTGGATTTGCTGCTTATTATGTTGCCATTGGTAAGATTCAAAAGATTTGAAGAAGGAATCTTGCACAATGCATAGAATGAGAGTTCTTTGTATAACTTTACAAAATATTAGCTGGGCATGGTGGTGCACACCTGTACTGCCAGCACTTGGGAGGCTGAGGCAGGAGGATCACTGAGTTTAAGGCCAGCCTGGAATACAGAGTGAGACTCTGTTTCAAGAAAACCAAACCAAAACAAAAAACAAAATATTGACTTGCCCTGGATCCCTCCATGCGTCACCTTTGTGAAATGCAAACATATATTTTGGTGATGGTAATGATGGTAGTGGATAAGAAATAGTAACTTGTTGAGAACTAGTACGAATCAGGCACTTTTAGCAATTTTACTAAAGTAATATTATCTTCACCGCAACACTTCAAGGTAGGTACCCTCATATAAAGAGAAGGATAAAGTGAGAACTAACAAAGTTTGTAATGTAGCAAGAACTACACAAGGGATTCTCAAAGCCGCTCAATACACAACATTCAAACCTTCGCATTATAGGTGTTTCTACACCTATCTTTAGGTTGAAATGGAGTTAAAAGCACTTACACATTTTAGCTCATATTTGAGAGAAGGACCAACATTATATAACGTGGTGAATGTGTCCTCAGGCCCCTGTAGAAGACGTTTGTCTTTGGCACTGAAATTCTAAGTGGGAGAAGTGACCGGTTTCTGGCATCGAGAGCTCCCCAAGCCTGTCCAATGGCAGAGCACAGCTCTGGAGCCATAGTTTAGGGCAGTGATGCAGAACAATGCCGTTCTGAAATGTGGATTTTTGAAGGCCCTTAAGTGATGAATCTGTCTTACTTTTTCTTACCCTTTTCCCTTTGAGTTTAACCTCATTTCTTTCTGGCTTTTTGACCACAATCTTTCTCTCCTCCTTATAGATGTAAATGAGTGCACAGATTTTGCAGATGTCCCTTGTAGCCACTTCTGCAACAACTTCATTGGTGGTTACTTCTGCTCCTGTCCCCCAGAATACTTTCTCCATGATGATATGAAGAATTGTGGAGGTGAGCTTGGCACCAAGAGGATGCACCAAGAGGGAGTGAGGCCTCAGGAAGGGCCTTGCCTACCTTCCAATTTTGAGTAGGCTTCCCCTTCATTTGACATCCATTCTCAGTTACCCTTAAGTTGAGAGAACAGCACAGAAGGGAAGAAGATAAGGTGTGTTAGTCAGTGTTCCATTGCTGTGAGGAAATGCTTGACAGGAACAACTTGAAAGGAACAGCCAGATGTGGTGATGCAGGCCTGTAGTCCCAGCACTCCGGAGGCTGAGGCAGGAGGATCCTTGTGAGTTTGAGACCAGCCTGGGCTACAAAGTGAGCTTAAGGCCAGCCTGACCTGCATAGTGAGACCCTGCCTCAAAAAGACAAAATCAAAACAAAACAAAAGGAAGAGATGTTTATCTTAGCTCATGGCTTCAGAGATTTCAGTCCATAGGCAGTTGTCTAATGTCTTTGAGCCTGTGACGAGGCAGAGCATCATGGTGGGGGTGTATGGTGAGATAGATCTGCTCATCTCATGGTGGCCAAAAGGTAGAGAGAGAGAGAGAGACAGAGAGAGACAGTGACAGAAAGAGAGAAAGAGACAGAGAGAGACAGAGAGAGAGACAGACAGACAGACAGACAGACCAGAGTTCCATTGTTCACTGAAGGACATGTCCACCATGACCCAACTTCCTTCCACTGAAACCCATCTTCTAAAGGTTTTACCACTTCCCAATAAAGGCCAAGCCTTTAGTGTATGGGAATTTAGGAGACATTTAAGATCTAAACCATAATACAAGGGTATAGGGTAAAGTTAGTTAATTGGAGAAGAGAGATTGATGCCTCTGAAGAGTAGCCCAGGGCTATTCATAACCATGGAATTCCGTCTTCAACCTAAGCAAAATGATGGGACTCAAACAGGCACTGGATGTCTCTACTGCTAGGAATCGGGTCTACAATTGTGCCCTGTGGACTACAGCCAGAGATGGGTCCTAGCACAGTCTGACTGAGGGACTGTCAGTCTATGGCAGAATGGATGGTGGACCAGGGCGGGAGCTTGTTTCCTTAGCCCTGTATTTGATTTCCCTTTCTCTCCCTCAGTCAATTGCAGTGGGGATGTATTCACTACACTGACCGGGGAGATTGCCAGTCCCAATTATCCCAGTCCATACCCGGAGAACTCAAGGTGTGAATATCAGATCCTGTTGGAGGAGGGGTTCCAAGTGGTGGTGACTGTGAAGAGAGAAGATTTTGATGTGGAGCCAGCTGACTCACAGGGGAACTGCCTTGACAGCTTAAATGTACGTGCCTGATGGTTAATTCTTACCCCAGCTCATGTAGAAAGACGATTATTTCCTCTTTCCTTTCTTCTACTCTTGTTCTTTTTTATGTTACTGGGGATTGAATTCAGAGTCTTTGCGCTGAGCTATATCCCCAGGCCTTTTTTATATTTTATCTTGAGGCAGGGTCTTGCTAAGTTGCTAAGTTTCCCAGGTTGGGCTTGACTTTTCAATCTTCCTGCCTCAGAGTAGTAGTATTACATGTGTGTGCCACCCATGCAGGTGAGAGATTTCTTCTTGAAGACAAAATTATCTTTCTCCCCATCTCTTATTTTCTTTTTTTCTTATTATTTGCTATTCTATTTATTACTTTCTTTACTTTTATCTCCATGCTCCTATTTCACTTCTTTCCTTTTATTATTTCTCTTTTCTGATTTCATCATTTTGTTTCCTTGTAGTTTGTTACAAGCAATCAACGGTTTGGTCCTTACTGTGGTAATGGATTCCCTGGGCCACTAACTATAGAAACCAAGAGTAATACTGTTGATATCATCTTTCAAACTGACCTATCAGGGCAAAACAAAGGCTGGAAACTTCGTTACCATGGAGCTCGTGAGTAGCCTAGAAGTGCCTCTTTGGTGATATCAAAGTCCCTGGACAATGTAGAATCAAAACAAACAGATTGTTTTGGTAGAGTCCAGAGACACTTCAATTCCTCAGGAAGATCGAACCCTGTCAGTGTTGCTAGAAATGCCTTTCTGTCAGTAACCCTTCCACTGGACCTGCCAGTGCAGGCGAGCTGTGGTAGTGAGCTAGTGAGCTAGTGAAGCCACCTTATATTGGAATGTGAGGCCTTGGAACTGAAGACAACCGATGATTTTAGAAAATGTGGGAATGGTGGAAAAAGAATGGTCTCTAACTATCTAGTAAAACCTTTTTTTCTTTCTCAATTTCCATCTTTTCCAAGCAATCCCCTGCCCAAAAGAAGTCTCTGCAAATTCAATTTGGGAGCCTGAAAAAGCAACATACGTGTTTAAAGATACAGTGAAGATAATCTGTTTGGAAGGATTTGAAATTGTAGAGGTAAAGTGTGTTCAGTTTCTCTGCAAATCTCTGGCCCCGGGTCAGGATTAACATACTATCCTATCCTGTTTCTCACATCCCTGATAGACCAAGGTATGAACACCTTTGCCATGGGCAGAATGACTCAAGACCTCTGCCCTTGCAGGTTTCAGAGCTCTTTGGCCACCTTAACATCCTTGCTCTGCTTCAGATCTTCTGGGGAAGGGTAGCACACAGTTGCTTTGGGTCATTCTGCTAGGATTTTTTTCTGTGAGGATTCCTTTTTGATCTAAGGCCAGAGATCAATTCCATTTCTAGTTTTGAATCTCATATCTCTTTTTATAAATTAACAATGATATCTATTCTCTAGGGAAGCACTGGCTTAACGTCTTTGTATTCTACCTGTCTAAGCAATGGAAAGTGGAGTATTTCTACAGAGAGATGCCAACGTACGTGTCCCATCCATGTGGAACTCTTATTTTTCTTCTCAAAGGCAATTGCAAAATCTGTACCACAAAATTCAAATGTGGGGTCTGGGTGTGGTGGTGCATGTCTATAGTGTCAGCACCAAGAAGGCTGAGGCAGGAGGATTGCCCTGAGTTCGAGGCCAGCCTGGGCTACACAGCAAGACCCTGTCCCAAAAAACAAACAAAAAAGTTCAAAAGTGAAGCTTGTGGGTGTGGTGATATATCCTAGCTACTCCCAAGGCTGAACAGGAAGATCTCAAGTTTGAAACCAGGCTGGGCAGAGGAGTGAGACTCTAACTAAAAGTACAAGGCTGGAGATGGAGCTCAGCAGCACAGCCCTTGCCCAGCATATGTGAGGTCCTGGGTTTCATCCTTTACACCCTGCGCCCCAGCTCAATGCATGCTTTCTTCTTAGGCTCTTGAGAGAGTAGTTGGGTTTGAGAAGGGAAACCAGTCACAGGTAATTTTTAGGTCAGCCCTAGGCTAGTCCTAGGCCCATTAGACTAGTAGCTTTCTTCTACAGGAAGGAACTGTGGAATTAGTAGTTAAGACCCCCAAGTAGGTGTGTTCTGAGCTTCTGCAGGATCCTGCACCAACCACTGAGAACCAGGTTCCCCTCAAGCTTGTAGGTGTCCATGTGTGTCGGCAGACCTCAGTGGGCTGGAAGGCTGGGTGGGCCGTTTGTAGAAGCTGGTGTAGGAAGATCCATCCTGGGGTGCTTATGGAGAGGGGAAGAAGTCAGGATGGAACTGGTCCCGTAGCTCTTCCTGGGAGGAAGTGGCTGCCAGACCATTAGTCTCTTGCCTTCTTCTTGCAGCTGTGGACTGTGGCGCTCCTGAACGCATTCAGAATGGCAACTTGGAAGAACCGGAAGATACTTTGTTTGGTTCTGCCTTTAGCTACACTTGTGAGGAGCCATATTACTACATGGAACATGAAGGAAGTGGTGGGTTTCTTCTACAAGGGTCATGAGAGAGAGTGTGAATGTGTTGGAGGGCAAAAAGAGGTTTAGAGAGAGTTTGTATAGAAATGAGGGAGACAGAACAGACTTCATCACCCTCTTGGATTGGTCTAAGGATACAGCTTTCATGTGGGGCAAGGGATGTTCTGAAGGTCATTTGTGAGGAATCTTAGAGGCCAGCTCAGTTTCACAGCTGCATCAGGAATTTCCTACATCATTCATTTCATGTGGTTATCAAACTCTGGACCACTTGTTTTCTGTAAAATGCACAGGGGTCTCTTTCTAGCTGGGAGTTGACATGATGGTTGGCTTTCTTTTTCTTTTTCATTTAATGTCTTTTTTCAAGTGGTGCTGGGGGCTGAACTCAGGGGCTCATGCATTCCAGGCAAGTCAGTGCTCTACCACTCAGCTACATGCCCAGCCCATGACTGGCTTTCTTGATGTAGAGGCCTTGGTACTGAGTGAGACACAATATGACTTATTACCCTGTCCCATCCTGTCCCATCCTGTCCCATCCTGTCCTGTCCTGTCCTCTTCCTTCTCCTCTTTTTCTCTTGTTTTCTGTCCCCACTCGAGCCTTCCCGAGTCACCCCCATGGCCCTCTTCTTCTGCTCTGGAGACTGCTCTTTTCCCTCCTGTGGCAGGATAAGGGGCTGGGGGGTTCTTTGAGGCATGATCCTGTGAGTGTTTTCTAGCTGACCTGATCTGACTGCCTGTTCCAGTCCCAGAGGCGTTGGGGCTGTGCCCAGAAGGGGGGATGGAAAGAGGAAAGCTGGTGTGGCAGTGAGTGTGACCATGTTCTCTGTGCTCTTCCAGCTGAGTATCACTGCTCTGGTAACGGGAGTTGGGTGAACAAGGTGCTGGGTACAGAGCTGCCGAAATGTGTTCCAGGTAATCAGGACTTTGGTGTGGGTGGGGATCACAACCACAGGTGCAGGGGCGTGGCGGTCACCATCTGAGAGCAGCTGTAACCCTCTGGATCAGAGGCTTTATCTGGTCTGTCCCAGTCTTTTGGTGAGGTGGTGGTAACAGCAGGATGTTGGCCTGCCAGGGTTGTGGGTAATTCCCTCAACCACCGAGTTGGGTTGACTGGAGGGAAATAGAAAAGTCACCTGCCAGTAGCTGACGGAGTCAGGGTCAGTTAGGTCTGACAACACGGACGCAGTAGGTAGACACAGAATGGCTAAAAGCAGGCCTGAAAATTTAGAGTGAGGAATCATCATTCAAAAAGCTAATTATATTAAAAGTCTGGGTGACAACAAGATACAGAGGAATAAATGAAATGAAGGATTGTAGCTGGGTGTGGTGTCACATGCCTGTAATACCAGCATCTGAGAGGCTGAGGCGGGAAGATCACATGAGTTTGAGGCAGTATGGCCACACAGTGAGTTCAAAGCCAGTCTGAACTACATAGTGAGATCCTGTCTCAAGAAAAGGAAATGGGGGCTGGGGATATAGCTCAGTGGGGCAGTACCTACCTGGCAAGCACAAAAGCCTTGAAATCAATTCCCAGTAACCGGCCCCCAAAATAAAAAGGAAGGAAGGAGTTGTAGGAGGGTGGCACTGGGGCAAAGCCTGAACAATAATAATGATGATGGTAATGCTCCTGAGCAGTCAGGTGCATTTGTCACCGACATGCTTGTGACAGTCCTGTGAGGTAGTATTATGCACAGATAGAAGGTGAGCTCACGGAGTTAGTAAGTGGCACAGGCACATTTTGAACCAGGGAGCAAAGGCCTTACATTAGCTTACTTCATCTATTGTTCACCAATGGGGAGTGGCAAAGTGATCCTACTTGGAACCCGTCTGTGGGAGTTAGAGGTCAAGATCAAACCATAAAAAAAATCAAATCAGAGAAGCCCGGACTGGCATGGGGGTTACTTAGAGGGACTTGCACACAGCTAGGACTGCAGTAGCAGTGAGAGGGAAGCGTTTCCCCTGGGCCTCGGGATAAGGTGGAGGCTTGCCCCTTCCACAGTCCGCAAGGAAAGAGGCTCCTAGCTGGATCCCTGGCTCATGTACTGAGTGTGGGTGTGAAGTGTGCCTGAGAGGGGCTGGATCCAGCTGGGGGTAGCGCAGTGCACTAGTTCTTCTGGACTCTAATGCACAGGCTGCCTCTGTTTACGCAATCACCCCCACAAGTCTGCCGGTGGCGTTGGCAAAGGGGGCCATCTAGGTAAGGTCAGGGTAAGTCAGATGTGGAGATGTCTGACTGTGTTGGGAACTCTGCCTACCAGGGGTGAATTATCGGGGTGGCTTGGAGAATTCTCAGGGGGTGGCATTGTTTCCTATCCCTCCCCTCCTTGTCCTTCTTCCTTCCTAGTCTGTGGAGTCCCCAGCAAGCCTTTTATGACATCGCAGAGGATATTTGGAGGCCAGCCTACAAACATTGAGAGTTTCCCCTGGCAAGTCTTCTTCCATTCTGAAAGGGCTGGCGGGGCCCTCATTGATGAGTACTGGGTGCTGACAGCAGCCCATGTCGTGGAAAGAAACTATCACCCAGCAATGTACACTGGGTTGTCTGTGGTGAAGAGCAAAGAGCTGAACAAGGCCCATATGCTCAGCGCTGAACGTGTATTTATTCACCCAGGTTGGCAGCAGGGGGTTGACCCAAGCACACGAACCAATTTTGACAACGACATTGCGCTGGTGCGGCTGAAAGACCCAGTGAAGATGGGCCCGATGGTGTCTCCCATCTGCCTGCCAGGCACCTCCCCCAAATACAGCTTCTCAGTAGGGAACCTGGGAATGATCTCAGGCTGGGGTAAGACAGAGGAAAGAGATTGGGTTTTCCGACTCAGAGGAGCCATACTACCTGTAACCGATTTAGAGATGTGCCAGAGGGTAAAAGCAAAAAATCCCAAAGTGAACCCCAAGTCTTACGTTTTCACTGAGAACATGTTCTGTGCTGGAGGAGCGGGTGTGGACAGCTGTCAGGGAGACAGTGGAGGAGCTTTTGCTATCAAGAGGTCCATTGAAAATAACCCCAAATTCTACATCTTCGGCGTGGTGTCCTGGGGAATCGAGTGTGGGACCTATGGGGTCTACACCAAGGTACAGAACTATGTTGAGTGGATAAGAGAGACCATGCAGAATAATAGCACCCCGCTCCAGGACTGAGCACGCTTGTCCTCTCCACGGGTGTGGCCAGGCCACCGTGCCCACTCCTTGTCATCATCCCATCATCTCACCACAACAGAGGAGGTGTCGGGTCATGATCAAAACGGAACACAGTTGTCAGGATACCCGGCTGGAGGTCATGTTGGGCCACAGAAGTGTTAGTGATTCAGGTGTGGTCTGAAGACAGGCTGGGAGGGGCACTCCCGTCTCCTGCTATTCTCCAGCAGTAGCTTAAGTTTTTGTTTCTTCTTTCGTTCCGAAATTGCATTTGCTTTCTCATTCTCAATGCCCACTATCTACTTCCAATAAAGCATGTTTATAATTCAGTCCTGGCTGCCTGACTTTATTCCACATCAAGAGGACTTCAGAATCATGTAGCGGAGTAGGAGATGGAATGTGGGCACCCAGCAACTCAGATCGAATTGTTACAAAGACAGGGAATTCAGCTTTTCTACTTTCTTCAGTGAAGATTCCTGAATACTATGCTGTTAGACTTGGCTGGGTTTTTTGTTTGTTTGCTTGTTTGATTGGTTTTCAGATAAGGTTTTGCACTGCAGTTCAGGCTGGCCTTGAACTCAATATGTAGCCCAGCCTGGCCTCAAGGTCCAATGATCCTCCTTCTTCAGCTTCCCAAGTACTAGGATTACAGGCTTGCACCCCCACACTTGACCTTCTTTTTGAAGTGCTGGAGGTGGAACCTAGATCTTACACACGCCAAGCGAGCACTCTGCCACACTGCGATCTAGTGCCTGTCTCCCTCCGTCCCTCCTCTCTGTGCTGGAGATCAAACCCAGAGACCTAGAATTTTTTACCTTGAGGACAAGAGTACTGTCTTAGGGTGATCATTGTCCTGTGGAAAGTTGTTGAGGATTCAAAGGAACTCTGGCCTGTTTGGTGTGACAGTGACTTTTAGGAAGGCAGTTTTTACCAAACAGGGGTGTGTTTGGGGCTTATCAGAAAAGGACTCTGATCTTTCATAGACCCAGAGGGCTGAATGCAACAGTTGACTTGAGACTGGACGGTAAACAAATACATGGGGGAACTCTTAACAGGAGGGCCTGAAGAATCACAACAGTGACAGCACAGGTTGATGTCAAGGCACCCCAGCAGCATAGAGCCATGGCACTACTCTGTACAGTGTGATGGAACTGACTGCACTGTACTGCAGGGTTTTAGATGAGAGAAAGAGGATTTTTCTGAGAAAAAAGACATTGGAGAAATATTGAGATAGAGAAACAAAGGGGGCATGGCAGCGTATGCCTTAATACCAGCATTCTCCAGAGGCTGAGGCAGGAAGATGACAAGTTTGAGCTCAACTTGGGCAATTTAGTGATTTAGCAAGACTCTGTCTCAAAAAAAAAAAAAAAAGGCTAGCAGTAGTTGGGCTGTGGCTCAGTTCAAAGGCCCTGGGTACAATCCCCAGTGGGCCACTCCCCCAAAAAAGATTGAGAAACAATATGTGGCAGAGACATTCCCTTTTTTTTTCCTCTTCCTTTTAAGAGTAAGAAAATTTATTGCAGAAAACGCATGGGGGAATAGGAATAGCTCCTGAAAGACAGGAAGGGTCCCAAATGGATGCTAATGAGCCCACTTCGCAAAGGAAGTTTTATAGAGCAAAATCATGAGGCAGGTACAATATGAGTCCAAATTATGATTAACCAATAAGATTGCAAGTATATCTACTTAGGTAATAGTGATACAGTGATAGCAAGGGCATATGGGTGACGTCATTAGCCGTGGTTGTTTTAGGAGTCTGAGTCTGCCTCTTAGTGACTTGGGAGAGAAGGACCCACTGCTAATGAGATAATGGGAAGTCTCAAAAAGGTGATACCACTAATCCCAAGCTTCTGTTTACCCTTCAGGGAAGTATGTAAATCTGGCCGTTGTGATTTCAATCTTCAGATACTCTCCAGCCACAGTTTTGGATGTGTTCTCCTCTTCCTTCCTGACTCCCTCCAGAGCCCAGACCCGTCTGACTGCCTAAATATTTCTATCTAACTTAGCTGTCTGTAATAGTCCCCCTCTGAAGACGTACCCTAACTGTGGTTAGGCGAGAATGGGTGTAGTTTCCATCTAGCTGCTTCAAGCTAAGAAGGGTTGATGTAGGGGAAACCGCAGTCAGGGGCCTTCTCTAGAGAGCTAATCTCATGGGCCTTGGCTAGAAGTCATGTTGCAGTTTAGCAGTTATAAATTCCCTTTAGGAAGTCAGTGTAATGGGTCCCAGTAAAAGGAGTCTGCCACCTTTGATGTTGGTTTCATCTGCATGATCGCTTAGAATTTGACAGCTTCAAAGTTGTAGGATCCTGGGCCTGGGGATATAGCTCACTGGAATAAGTGGCTGCCTGGCAAACACAAGGTCCTGAGTTCAATCCCCAGTAACTGCAAAAAAAAAAAAAAAAAAAAAAAGTAGCAAAGTTGTAGGATCCTGTAGAAAATGTTCCCTCATGTCCTGCGTCCTTGTTGACCTGGGAGGCCCAGGGCCAAAATACTGACTATCCTCTTAACCCAGTTACCTCTCTGGTTTTAGTCTTTAAACTTAAATTGTTGAACACCCAGAAGAGAAGATCAGTTGTGTCTGTATTGTAGAGAGAGCAGTGAGTTTAACTGTGATAATCTCATGTGAATATCAAACACTTTGAAATGCATAGCCAAGGGACTATTATTTCTAACCAACTATGGTTATTTTAGTAGTTGAGTCCCTGCAGAATGTTAACAGACAACAGTTAAATAGTTTTACAGAGAAAACTTGAGATAAAAAGCCACGCATAGTATTTCAGTGTGACAATCATGATGACATTATCTTTGCAACACACTTAAATGTCCACCTTAGTACAGATAGCCTTTTTAGTCAAACATCTTCCTCTGATCACAAGACATTAAATAACACAAAGAAACTCTCACCTAATTTGTTATCCTTCAACAGGATGCCATCCAAGAAGAATGTACCTGTCAGTAAATACACCTTAGAAGTTTATAATGTCTAGCCTTTAATTTTTACTTTGCAACGTTTAGACTGCTTGGTGCCTGAACATCTCTCTATATAGCATACACATCACATAAATTTTAAAAAAAACTATCATCTGACTGGTGGTCTCATGCTGGCTTGACAGGTACCTCTCATCACAAGTAGCCGGAGCTGGGTATGGTGGCCCATGCTTGTAATCCCAGCACTTGGGTGGCTGAAGCAGGAGGATCATGGTGAGTTCAAGGCTAATCTGGGCTATAGTTTAAAACCAGCCTGAATTACAGAATGAGACCCTTTCTCAAGGAGTAGAGAAAAAAAACAAAAACAGATAGGAAAAAAAAAGAAGCTGAAAAGGAGAAAGAAGACTAGAATACAAACATTTCCAGGCAGCTGCTCCTTTATTCATCAAATGAGTCATGTCTAGCAGTTTCCCTAAGCTTAAGTGGTCCCAATTTAATTACCTTAACAAAATTTTAGATGACTTATGAGAATCAGATCATAACAATTATTATTATTATTATTTTTTTATCCTTTTTTTTTTTTTTTTTTTTTGCGGTACTGGGGATCGAACTCAGGACCCTGTGCTTGCTAGGCAGGCGCTTATTCCACTGAGCTATATCCCCAGCCCTCAGATCATAACAATTAACACATTATTCTTGGCCAATGAAAGATTCCCACCTTATTGTACACAGACAACAATATGCATTGCATTTGTAAAACCAGTGATGACATCATTTGATCAGCTGGTAGCCTGGGTGGAAGCATGTCCTTAGCTCTAATGACATTTATCTTAAGCCAACTTAAGTTATGGACAAATATTTTAAAAATCCAAAAAGGCAAAAAGAGGAAAAAATTATTGAGCTCAAACAAAACAGCTGTAGGTATTGTAGCCAGTCACAAACTGAACAGACACATGGGCACACATAAGACAATTGTTAATAGACCAGAGTGCACTCAGATGTGTTTGGCCAAGTTGAATTACAATAACTCTTTTACAGTTTTTAAGTTTGTAACTATAGACTAGTTAGGATATTTGTAGGTCAATTAACAGAGATCTCTTGTAATAAGAATCAGAAGGAATAAAAACTTTTACGCCTGTGAAAGCAAAGACAGTTTTTAAGATGGGGCCTAGCCTGATGATGTATGTGATTAAAGTGTCCCACTAGATTGGCTTTTCGTTGTTATCTATTTATTTTTTTAATTTTAAAGACAAAAGAATGGAGACATATAAACCAGAGTAACACAAAAACAATAAAGGGAATACAAAATTATAGAGAAGATAGTAGGGAATTAACACTGGATGCTGTACAACAACCAACTTTTGTTGGTCATTTATACAGATGATGGCTCATGCGATTAATCAGTTTTCTCCACCTTCATCTCCATTGTTCTCCCACCCACTCAGTCATCTTCCCTTTGATAATAACTGTACTTTTTGGTTTATTTACTCCCTCGGGTTCTCACATTGGGAAGAGACATGGCTACTTCAAATTATGCTGTAACAAACATGAGTGTACATAAATTGCTATGGCAGAAGGTGGAAAAGCACCCATCTTCAAAGATAGTAGATAGGCAGCGAACCAGGTTCACTATGATCAAGTCCCCACTGACAAGCCCTCAAGGCCACTGGGGGTCTGGTAGAGTAGGAGGGGTTATCCAGCAAACCACCAGGCTCTGCTTTGAGAAAGCGTGTGCAGAGGCCCAGTGGAGTCCTCAGGGTTGCCCCAGTGGAACACTGCGCTCTGCCCCATCGCCGCGCTGCCAGGGGCCTAGTCAAGTTGTGGTGTCACCCTGGCAGACTGCCGGGCTCCGCCCTGTCACTGCGCTGCTGGGGGCCCAGTCGAGTCCACAGGGTTGCCCCCACAGACTGCCAGGCTCTTTCCTGTCGCCATGCCGCCAGAGGCCCAGTCTAGGTCTTCAGGGTTCTTATGTAGCCTGGAGGGAGACTTCTCCCCCTTCAGGCTGCTGAGCTCCCCATCAAGGCCCCTGGGGTCCTCTCATAGGCCACTAGTGTCTCCCTGCAGGCTGCCTATGACTCTTTGGAGGCTGTCCCCACCCAGCTAGAAAACTGGGTCTGCCCCCTAGTTCCAAGTCTTTGCCTCCTCCCACCTCTCAATCTCCAGTGTTGCTGCTTCCCCCCGCCTGCAGCTGTGTATTGGGTACACTTACGATGCTGGGCACAAGTGGCGTGAAGTCTCCCCCACCCGTGCTCACTGTGGTAGTCCAGGGTGTGTACTAAGTTTAGTTATTAGTTCTAGGAGAGAACTGGAGGATTTTCTCGGGTCTGCTGTGTAGAGTATGTTGTTGTCTCTTGGACTCTAGGACTGCTGCTTTTTGTGTAATTTGTCACTATGGGTTCACACAAGGTTCATATACACAAGCAGTATGAAGTCCCTCTTGGTGCTCATATTTGTAGTTTAGGGTAAGCCCTGAAGCCCATGGACTCAGCCTGTTGCTGTCAGGAACATGTGTTGAGTGTGTGGGTCACCAAGATTCAAGGTGCTCAGAGAGGGAGTGCAGGGTGGGAGCTGAAGCCCGGTAACTCAGCTCATGCTTTCTGCTTGGTGTTGGAGTGAGAAGAGCATGGGGCTGTGTGATCCACCTCCATCTGCAGCTCTCTCTTACTGTTGTGCTCCAGTTCCTGTTTGTTCTTTGGCTGGATCCCTGGGCATTGCTGTGGCCCTGGGGTCACAGCCTCTGCCCTCTGCTGGTAGTTGCTTACACAGTGGAGAGGTAGGAGGCCACAGCACTGGGGCAGGCGTAGAACTGGATGTGGTAGGCTGTGTACTGGTTGCTTTGACTCTGCCTTGCCTCTGGGTGCTGATAGGAAAGGTTGCTGCAGAGTGGGGATTCTGTTTTAGTGGCTGTTGTAACTTCTCATCCTCACACTGGGTTCGACAACACCTCCCAACTGCCACTACCTCTTTTCTGGGCTGCGCTTTCTCCACTCTGGTCCTGGACCAGCTCTCGGAACTCTGCTCTCCCCTGGCCGAGTCAGGCAGCTCCCAAGAGCACGGGCCTCCAAAGCTGAAGCCTAGAGTGCTGGAATGAGGGTGTGTTTAGAGTGGTGACTCCCTCCTTCTCCACCTCCTCTTCCTCCAACTGCGCCATGGCAGCCCTCCGAGCCTTTCCTCTAGGAGAGGTCTTGTTTGCTCTTTCTGAGGGCTTCAATTCTCATTTCAGATCCTTTCTGGGTCCAGGGGACCCATTTCTCTCCTTCCTGTCTTTCTCATGTTGCTATATTCCAATGTCTGGGTGGTGATCCTCTGGGAGGATCTTTCTCTGCTGCTTACCCAGTCGCCATCTTCCCGGAAGTCCTCATTGTTATTTTGATAGCCACTGTTGTTGCATAGTCACAGCTGATAGTCAAAACTGCTGTTTTGATAGCTACATGTAATTGTTTCCTCTAGAAAGGCAGACTATTAAAAGGTAATTTTAACTATTTCCAGGGTGAGTATGCCAGGAAGAGTGTAGAAAGGACCAAGAGGCACTCTCTGGAGCTAAGTATGAATTTCAAATAGTGGGGGAAGAAGGTCTGCTAATGCTCTATTCTGATGTAGATGTCCACCTATGACAGTTTTTCCCATTTTGCCTGTGACCTTTGTACCATACTTACCTATAGGCTTTCCCTTTTAGAGCCTCAGTTAGCATATCTCTGAGAATAGTGGCCAGGCTGGCAAGATGTTCTTGAGCAAAATCATGGTGAGAGAGGCAATGCTCTGTGGACTGGGGCTGTTCCTATTTTAAAATTTTTGTTCTAGTTTAAAATTGTTATTAAACTTGTAAGTTTCCCTAGGAATGTTTTGTCTTATCAGTGAAACTGTCTGTGTTATAAAACTCAGTCAGTTAGTCTGTCCTATGTTATAAACACCAATTGGCATAATTCTTGAGGGGAGGGTAAAGAGGAGTTAATCTCTAGTTCTACTTAAGCACTGAAAGGCAGATAAATTTGGACTGAAACTTCTACTTTTACTCTTTGAGAGTTTCAGGATTAAATCTAGACCAGTTTTTCTGGACTATGGCGCAGAGATAAGTGAAAGTTAGTTTTACTCTGAGAGAGTCACAGGAAGGGGAAGGTCACCATTCTAGACACTTGTCCTTGGTCCTGAAATCTAGCCTCCACAAAGGAGAAAATTTCCCTGGACCAAACACTGTTGTAATCTACATTGTTTCTCAGGGGCAGGGCAGTTGGGAAAAAACAGAAGACTTTTATAACACAGTATGGTGCAAGAACTAAATCCTATCTCAGGTACAGAAAGACAATTAAGATCAAGAGCTTTTCCAGAGTGAATCTCTAATCCTTAGAGATTAGAGAAAACATACCTTCAAAGACAAGAGCTATGACTGACTCAGTCTGTATTTTCCAAGCAGAAAATGAAACTGATAACCGAAGAATCTGTATGGCTGCTTTTTAACCTTCTGAAAGAGAATGAGGGAGAGAAAAATGAAAGTGTTCTAACTATATTGTTTAGAGCTTTGTCTCAGTTACTTTCTGCATTGCTGAGACAAAATACCCGACACCCAAAGTTAAAGGAGGAAAGGTTTGTTTAGTTAATAGTTTGTGGAAGTTTCAGTTCTTAACTGGCTGGTCCCAAGGCAGGTTGCCACATGGAAGATGGGCAATAGTTCATGGTGGTGGGAGATAGCAAAAGCAATGGAGAGAGAGAGAAGGGAGGAGGGGGAAAGGGAGGGGGGAAGAAGAAGGAGGGGGAGAGAGAGGGAGGAGAGGGAGGAAGGGAAAGAGAGAGTCTTTCTGTCCCTTGTATTGTGTCCAGTCTATGGGGATTAGGGCAGTTCCAATCCGATCAGAGAACTAATCCAGCAATCACACACCTTTACTGTCAGAACCCTTAATCCCAGCATTGTACTAAAAATCCAATCATGCACTCCAGATTCAGCTGAAAAAACTCTATGACTATATGAGGCTTTGGGAGGACATCTAGACACAAACCATAACAGATTTACTTTTTAATGACTGAATCAAAAATTCTAAAAC
This sequence comes from Dinomys branickii, assembly GCA_004027595.1. Taxonomy (NCBI): domain Eukaryota; kingdom Metazoa; phylum Chordata; class Mammalia; order Rodentia; family Dinomyidae; genus Dinomys; species Dinomys branickii. The sequence goes on from PVLD010018917.1 coordinate 22,616, forward strand.
CTCATTCTGTAAAAGAGATCTATTACCTCTGGGGACAGACAGAGACAGGTAATAGTCCAGGGGAAATCTTGGCCCTAGGACAAAGAGGTCTTTGGGAGATTTTGGATTTTTCTATCTAGTCATCTAGGTAATTTCCCTCTGCAGTAGAGCTGGATAGGCTCTACTTAAACCCACTCTGAAAATACATGTTTCCAGGTATACGTAATAGACTTAAGAAACTCACAGATTAAAGTCTGTAATCATTGCCTCTTCTTAGAAGTCATTGTTTGATTTAAGCATAATATTACACCTTTTCAGTTTAGTTCACAGGTCTGAGTAAGTCCTATAAAGTTCTCAGTGTATTTATTAGGCACACCTGAGAACTTTTATATAGTTTTTGCTTGATATGTTTTAGGTTACTGAGAGTAAAGGACACATGAACACGGGTGGTTCCAAACTCCCCATTTATGCTGGGCATGGTGGTGCACACCTGTAATGTCAGCACTCATGAGGCTGAAATGGTTCCTATAGTGTAGTGGTTATCATGTTTGCCTCACTGAAAAGGCTGAGACACGAGGATTGTTGCAAGTTTGAGACCAGCCTGAACCACAAGGTGAGCCCAAGGCCAGCCTGAACTGCATAGCAAGTTTTGTCTGTCACAATAGACAGTCAAAACAAAAACCAAATTCCCCATTTATTTCCTGTAAAAGGTATAGCCCTTGAGGAGATTGAAGAAAATCAGCTAAGGATGGATACAGTCTCATGGAGCCTTAATTATGACTGGCTTAGAAGCTCCACCCTCAGGACCCAAAAGGCAATTAGGAGAAGCCTCAGACTCAGTAATAGTAGGTGAGGCTTTCTTTAAAGTTATCTTACAAGCCTCATTCTGAGGTTCCAAAGGTTGAGGAAGAATAGCCTCAGGCTTAGTGATAGTGGGTGCTTTAAGGGATACAGTTGTCTGGTTTTCCTGTAGTTTACATTAACATTCTGAGCACAAATAAGGATTATTTCTTGATGCAAAGAAAGTCTTAACCTAAGGCAATTCTGACCATTTTCCTCTTTCTTACAGTATGATTCTAGTTGTGAAATAGCATCATAATCAATACTTTCCTCTATATACCCTTTTGTCATTAGAAGTAAGCAGGCTATGCATGGGTATAGAAAAATATCAAACCAGTCTCAACATGTGAGGGTTGAACATTTTCCAGTGCTTAAGAATACATTGTAAAGGAGTAAGAGATTTTGACATTGATTTTTCCCATCAGAGAATACAAGAGAAATAATTGGCATTCCTTTAAATTCTACTTAATTTCTATATCCCCAAAGTGTTCCCCTAGGTGGCCCCCTCCAGAGCAGGTGGTGGCTGTCTGGAGAGGAACTAGAAGATAGGCTGGGTTGTACTAGCCACCTTTTACTGGCTCATGACCCTATCTTTCCTGGGAACTCCAGCAGGTGTTTTTTTAAAGCACAAGTTACACTTGATCTCAGCTGATGCTGTGGATATAGCTCAGTGGCACAAGTGCCTGCTGGGCAAGTGTAAGGTCCTGAATTCAATTACCAGGACCAAAAAAAAAAAAATCCACCTCAACTATATCAGTCATGTTTAAAGAAGGAAACATTGCTTAGCACTAAACACTGCTTTCTAGTTCTTTAAAATGCTTTCCTGTTTTCTGTCCAGCAGGAGATGCCCCTCCCACTAGCCAGTATACTTCAGCTTATTAGTTGCCCAGGTAATAGTTCCAGTTCCAGTTCCTGTTACTTTTGTTTCTTAGAAATGGCTGGTCATTGGGGCCAGGGACTAGCTCAGTGGCACAGTGCCTGCCTGGCAATTGCAAGGTCACAAGTTTGATTCCTGGTACCAAAAAAAAAAAAAAAGAAAGAAAAAAGACATGGCTGGACACTGTGATGCATATTGTAAGAGCCAGTCTCCAACTGAAAGCCATTCTGCCTCTGTACTTCCTGCTTATTTATCTCATATAAGCCCTAGACCACCAGAGATCAGAGCCTGATACTTTGGGAAGGATCCTGATCAGTGCCTGTCAATGTAAAATAAACCTGCCTCCAATCCTGGGATCCTGGGTGTTGTTTCAGTGTTTCTGTTTGCCATAACACTAGTTCTTTGAAAGACAGTGAAGGCAAATACCAGAGAGAGAGGTAGAAGTATTTAGAGTGCTTCCCAGACTGCAAAAAACATGACCTTTAGAAACAGAGTCAGGTAAAAAGTGGCTCAGAGAAAAATCTAGCCTTGGCCCTACTGCAAAGAAGTCTCCAAGACATTCCTTTTATCTACCTAGTCACCTTTTATCTACCTGAGCAAACTTCCTTAGCAATAAGACAAAGCTACACTTTTTAAAAAAGTTTCTTTAAAAATTTTTACATATCTGAAACCACAAGTTAAACATGTATGCATCACCTGGCACTCACAGTTCACATGTTAGTAAAGGCACATCGATCAGTCTTCTACATGCACATGAAAGAAGAGAAAGGCTGGCTAAAATCTTTCTAACTCCTAGTTAGCATATGCAAGGCACAAGTGCCAATCATTCTCCTGATAGTTCCTTTCCTCTGTGAAAGGCAAACAATTATTGAAATCTGCCTCAGATTTCCAGAGGGAGGAGTGGTCTAATGACAAGGTAGTTCTAAAGTTAACTCCCAGTGAGTTGGAAAAAAACTGTAGTTTCTAACTTTCTAGCAGAGAGAGAAAAGTTCCAATCTGTAGCTCAAGTCTCAGTGGAGGCTTTAAGAAAGGCTTCTAAGAGTATCATCGCTGGTTATGCTGTGACAGAGGATACCAGAAGATCACTGAGAGTCACCTCTCCTCACCGAGGAGTGAAGCTGAGGGTGACAGACAAGTGGAGATTTTTCTGCTGATTTTTCTGTGGGGTTGTCGGGACTCAGCTTCCTCTGAGGAACCTTTAGGTATCTGCCGGAGAGTAGCCCTGGCTATTCCCCCTCATTTGTTCTCTCAGTTTCACTGGTCTGTGCAAATGGAGATTGATCTCTGGAAAGGAATCCAGTTGCCTATCAACATTCCATTGGCTATTGGGTTCAATGGTGATTCACCAGAAAGTGCTGGGGAAACATGCTGTCTGTTCTAACGGTGCCAGCTACTCTAAGAGTATTTAACTGTGGGAGACTGCTGAGAGACCTGCGGTCAGTGTCCATTTTGTAATATATCAGCCATCTTAAAAGTCTTCTTGAATTAAGTTTCAGTTTCTATCTTAAGTTTCTGTTTTTCTGAGTTAGGTTTCTGTTTCCCGTAAGTCACGTGCTATCTGGACCTCCCTCTGTTGCTTAGTTACCTGCTGACGTCAACCTCTCCACTCCCGCACTGTATAAATACCCAAGCTTTCTGCCTAATAAACAAGACTTGATCAGAATCCTATCTTGTCTCCATTTCTCGTGTCTCTTGTCCCTTTCTCATCCCCCTCTAGGGTCTCTGTTGATTTACCCGCGGGTCGGGTCGTTTAACCAGCTGTCATAATGACCACTATTTGTTAAAGTTCTATAAGGGATAGATAAAAGCCCAAGCTAAATATAGAATAGATTTCAAGCCAAGTATGGTGGTGCATGCCTGTAATCCCAGCACTGGGAAGGATGAAGCAGGAGGATCACTGAGAGCTCAAGGCCAGCCTGGGCTACAAAGTGAGTTCAAGGCCAGCCTGAACTTCATAGTGAGACCCTGTGTCAAAAAAGAAGAAGAAGAAGAAAAGATTTCATTAAAAAACCCGTTTTACAGCATTTCCGGTCAAAGCCCACTGGGGGCACTCTAACTCTACTTTTCCCTAGAGCTGTTGTCTAAGAAGTCAAGCAAGGAACACCAGTAAATTCAGCACATACTCCAAATACAACATATACAAAACAGGAATAAACTGTCCCATATAGACACACCTTCCCATGTTCTCAATTTAAATTTATCATCGTTTTAACCAGACAATGCACAAAAGAGACAAACCCTAAATAATTGACAAGGGCGAGGCAGAAAGTTCAGTGACGACAGTTATGATTACCTAAATGAGTCGCAGTCTAGAGTCCAGTTGAAATATTTTAGGGCCTCCATGAAACAAGCAAACTCTTACCTCTTTCTAAGTATCTTAGTGGGACCTCCAAAATGATATAGAGGAAATGCTAGATGTCAGATATGCCAAGTTCATGTTCCCCAAAGTTGAAGGATGACTTTTTTTTTTTTTTCATCTTTTTGAATTAGGATCTCACTATGCAGTTCAGGCTGGCCTTGAGCTCACTTTGTAGCCCAGGCTGGTCGCAAACTCACAAGGATCCTCCTGCCTCAGCCTCCGGAGTGCTGGGATTACAGGTGTGCGCCACCACACCCGATTTGAAGAATGAATTCTAAGGAATGACAGAAGGTAAGAGTAGGAAGATTTGACTGGGTGTGGTGGCGCACACCTGTAATCCCAGCACTCAGGAGGCTGAGGCAGGAGGATTATTGTGAGTTGAGACCACAGTGGACTATAAAGTGAGCTCAAGGCCAGCCTGAACTGCATACTGAGACCCTGTCTCAAAAAGAAAAAGGAAAAAAAAGTAGGAAAATTTATTGGGGAAAAGGAATGGGGACTAGCAATAGTTCCTGAGAGACAGGAGGAGTCCTGAATGTGTTGCCCTCTTTTTTTCTTTTTCTTGTTGAATTTTCCATCTGACTTTATTTCCAAATACACTTTGTTTAAAAAAAATACATTCTCTATGGGGATGACAAATATCAGTATTAGGAAATCCAATTATACAAAAAATATTACATCTAGTCTGGGGTAAATGTATTTATTTTTGGTAACATACACTAAGTGGCACTAATTACATGGTAAGTATAAGGTAACTAACATGAAACCACAGAACTGTAACTCTGCCGCAGCTGCATAGACCTGGACCTGGGGCTTCTGGTTGAGCATGTTTTCAAAAAAACTGGATGTCTGCCCCAGAACTACACCAAGGACCTCCACAAGGAGGAAGGCTCTGACTGGGGACTCATCAGAATTCCCTGCAACTGATGGACCAGAGAGGCAGGACGTGTTAGTTACGAAGTAGTTACTACCTAGTTCACAAAAATTATCAACTAGGCTGGGGATACAGCTCAGTGGAATAAGTGTCTGCCTGGCAAACACCAGGTCCTGAGTTCAATCCCCAGTACCGCCAAAAACAAAGGGAAAAGAAAAAGAAAATACAGCACAGAACTTACCAACTGTCTCTTTCCAGAAAGAAGCAAGAAGTTAAGAAATTCTTTGAGTTAGCGCCTGAGTGCATGGGGACTGTGCTTGAAGCAAGGGCTCCCGAGGCAAGGCGCCCAGGTTTTCTCTCTCTGTGCCTGGCCTGCAGAGCTGCTCTTGTGGCCATTTTAAACACCTCTCACACTCTGTCTCATTGTTCCGAAGATCCTTCTTGTTCCCAACCAGGAAAATGGGTACACTGGGACAGAAATGCTTCACTTCTGGGGTCCATTTTTCTGGGATGTTTTCTAAACTCTCAGGGCTGTCAGTGGAGAAACACATCAGCATAACATCGGTGTCTGAGCAGGAGAGAGGCCTCAGGTGACCGTAACCTTCCTGTCCACCTGGGTCCTGCAAAACCAGCTACCTGCTTTCCATCCGCTTCACTGTCTGCCACATAGTTCTCGCACGTGGTGGGAACACACTTCTGGGCATTGGTCCTCGCTGAAGACTGTGAGCAAGTGTGTCTTGCCACAAGCTCCGTCACCAACAAACACCAGCGTCTTTCGGATGGCAGCCACTGCGTACAAATGTACTGGAAAACGCACGCCTGTGTAGCAAACTCATACAAAGTATCTTGAACTTCTCAGATGAAAGGCTCGGTGACAACCCCCGAGTCCTGCCTCTTCATGCCGAGGACTCGTGTCCTCGAGTTGCAAGCTCAAAGACTAGGGCCATAGCTCTGGTGGCAAAGGCAGACTATGGAGAGAGTCGCGGGAGTGCGGGGGCTCCGGAGAGTGAGGAGCGAGGCCGGGCCTCCTCTCTTTTTATACTTGGAGTAACACCAAAAATGAAACAGGAATTTGACAAATTACAGAAAAAGGAAATTTACTCCTTTCAGAGAAAATTTTCAATCCATTTGGGTTCTGCCCTTGCCGATGGATTTAGAGACTGGAAAAGAATCTCTTCTGCTACAGTCATCCTTGTATCATATGACGGCTTTGGGTTTTGCATGGTTTATTCAATGGTAAGACTGTTTCTTTCAGGCCTGGTGGCACATGCTTGTAATCTCAGCACTTGGGAGGTTGAGGCAGGAAGATTGCCACAAGTTTGAGGCCAGTCAGGGCTACTTAGAGAGTTCAAGGCCAGCCTAAACTATGTAGAAAGACCCTGTCTCAGAGACAACAAAAACAAACAACAGAACAAAACTTTTGAAGTCATAACTCCAGGGACCTACACATCTTCCGACCAGGGTCTGCCTCTAATAGCATGTACAGCTATGGGTTCACCAATAGATCAACCACTGGTTCGTATGGAATCCTTAGGATCTAATCCCCTTTTAAAACCCTGAATTTGAACACAGGAGAACTGTGAGCAACATTTTAAGCCTAAACCATAACAAAGGATATCAAACACATTGCCAACAAATTGTTTGGGAGCAACATATGTCTGCCTGCCCTGAAACTCCGGAAAACACTTACTTTTATTTGTTTACTGTGGTACTAGGAATTGGACCCAGAGTCCTGAAATAAGCTATATCTTGAATGCTTTTCTTTTTTGAGAAGGGTTTTGCTAAGTTGCCCAGGCTGGCCTTAAACTCAGAGCCCTCCTGCCTCAGTCTCCAAGTAGCTAGGATTAAAGGCATGTGCTTTTTCTTTTTTTAAATTTTTAAAAAATTTTCTGTGGTGCTGGAGATTGAACCTTGAGCCTTGAGCATGGTAGGCAAGCACTTCACCAATGAGCTACATGCCCAGCCCAAGAAACCCCTTTAAAGCAGGTGAATTGTCAGTTTTCTATAGTCAGTTGTTTTAGTCAGCTTTCCATTATTGGAACAAAACACCTTAGACAAACAACTTTAAAAAAGGAAAGGTTTGGGGCTGGGGATATAGCTCAGTGGAATAGGCGCCTGCCTAGAAAGTGCAGGGTCCTGAGTTCGATCCCCAGTACCGCCAAAATAAAAAATAAAAAAATAAAAAAGGAAAGGTTTGTTTTGTCCAGTTTTGGAATTTCTAGCCCATGATCTGTGGGCCTGGCTGGCTTGCGCCTATGGCAAGGTAGTACATTACGGTGAGGAGCATGTGATGGGGAAAGCTGCTCACTTCTGGTGGCTGGGAAGCCAGGAACGAGAAAGAGGAGAGGCCGCGGTCTCAAGGGCATGTCCTCAGTGACAGTTTTCTCCTGCCTGGTTCCATGTCCTGAGGCTCTAGCACCTTCTAAGAGGGCTGTGAGCAAGTGGCACATAGGCCTTCAAGGGCAGACTCTAGCAATCCCAGCGCAGGTGGGAAATCAGACAGTGCTTAGGGGCCTGAAGGACTCGATCAGAAGCATAGCAGTTGCTGGAGCAGCGCAAAGGGGCTGGAAAGGATTCTGGGACTCTTTACTATGATTTGTAAAATTAGAAGCATATTGTTCTGCTTTTTTTACATTTAATTTATTTTTAAAATTAATTAAATTTACATTAATTAATGATTATATTAATCATAGGGAATTTGTAGCTGTACATGATATATTTTTCTTCTTCTTTCCAGTCAAATTTTATTGGTGCATTTTAGGTACATACAACGATCACATTCATCACAGAGAATCTGCACTGGTACATGACATAACCTATTTCCTTTTTTTCCCATTCCCTCTTCCCTAGTTTCCTTTCCCATTTGAAAATTTTCTTCCTATTTCATAATATCTATTATATATTTTGGTTCTTATTTACACTTTCAGTTTCTCACACCAGAGAAACAATATGGTATTTATCCATGTGTGTCCAATTTATTTCACTTAAGAGTATGATCTCAAGGTGTATCTACTTACCTAGGAATGTCTCAAGTTTATCCTTTTTTAGGGGAGAGTAGTACTCCCTTTTATATGAAAAAAGTCTTTAATCCATTCATTGGTTGATGGGCATCTAGGCTGTTTCCAAGATTTATCTATTATAAACTGTGCTGCTATATACACGGTTGTGTATATTATCTCTGTGGTGTGATACTTTTAATTCTTTTAGGAAGATACCAAGAAGGGTAATAGCTGGTCAAATGAAACTTCTAGTTTTAATTTTTTGAGGGAATCTCCAATTGATTTCTATAGTGGTTGTGCCAGTATTTTTATTTTTATTTTTTTTGGTACTAGAGATTGAATCTAAGGCCTTTTCACTGAACCATATCCCAGTCTTTTAAAAATTTTTCTGAGACAAGGTCTAGGTTATTCATTGAGTTGTCCAGGTGAGGCTCTAATTTACGATCCTCCTCTTCAGCCTCCCAGAGTGCTGAGCTTGTAGGTGAGTGCCACCATCGCTGGCTTGTTCTTTTAAAATTAAAAATAGGAGGAAACTTTAATCTGGGTCAAATCCATAAACTCTACCATGTATTTTTCACCCCTGTTTTGTTTTGCGGTTTTTGCAAGGGGAACAATACAGGACACACATTTTATAAGATTATTTATAATAGTCACCCAAAGAATCATACAAGAGAGTGCAGGAAATCTGTCCACACAGTAAAGACCAAAGAATCCAGCTGAGGGCCTGGATCCTACGATAATGTCCTGCGTGAGTCCAGCCAAAGACCTACAGCCCATAATGATGCCCCCTATGAGACCTAGAGCCCACAGCAATGTCTCATGCAGGCTTATTTCATGGATCTTTGCTGGGAACACTGAAAGGTCAGTGGTGGAAGCTAGAAAGTCTGTGCCAGTGGGATGAAGGATCTGTGCCAGCAGGCTGAGGGATCTTCGCTGGAGCCAGGAAGTGATGCTCAAAATGAGAACCAGAGCTCTCCCGAAAGGTACCAAGCCATCCTCAGCAACAGTGAGGTCCCGAGCTCCTCTGATGATGAGAAAAGCCTAGTTCCCATCAGGAAAGCCAGTGTGACAAGCTTCTCCAGGAGATTGAGCATTGCACCATCTTCCCCTCTGAGGCCAGGAAGTGACGCTCAAAGTGAGGATCAGAGCTCCCCCAAAGTGAACCGAAGCCATTCGCAGCAACAACAAGGTCCCGAACTCCTTGGATGATGAGAACAGCCAAGTTCACCAGGAAAGCCAGCATGACGAGCTCCTCCAAGGGAACCCACAGCTCCTTACAGCTTCTACCAGCTCCCAACAGCCCCTTAGCTCCCTACAGCCTATTAGCTCCCAACAGCCTCAATATTTGACAGCCTTGAAATTTCTTTTGCCAGATTAATCAGTCTCAGTCTCAGGCAAAGTCTCTGGACACAAGCAGAATGGAGACAAACTTTCTGCCAAGCCGTAACACACATCATCTGGACTCCACCAGCCAATGCAGTCCTTCTTGCCAGGGGAAACCACCCGAACCTGGTCTTTACCGCTAAGATTTCTATCAGCCTCTGGTCCTCTGTGCTCTGACCAGAATCTCCTATATGGAACAGCCAAAGGCATTGTAGCGCTTCTCTAACAGGTGAAAATGAAAAAGGAAGGAGTGTGACTATAAACTGGGAGGAGGGATCTCCGTGGTGATAGAATAGTTCCCCACGTGACTAAGTGATGCTGGCAGGAAGCCTCAGTGTGGAAAGATGACACAGAACTATGCACACCCACTCACCAATAGGCAGCTTCCTGCTTCTGCTGTTGCACTGTGGTTACCTAAGATGGAACCGTGACAGGAAACAAAGGAACAGCACCCAGCACCTCTGCACGATCTTTGCAGTTTGCAATGAATTTGTATCTCAAAACAAAGAGGGTTTTTGTTAAATCATGGTTGTTATGGTTTGTGTCTGCATATCCCCCAAAGCCTCATGCAGTCCTGGGCTGGGCTTCTAGAGTTTATGATTGATTAATGGTCCAGTGCTGGGATTACGGGCATGAGTGCTACAGCCACGCTGGGATGGGTAGTTTGCAGACAGTATAAGGGAGGGAAAGAGGCTGCTTGCTGCTCCTCCCTTTTGCTCTTGCGGCTTTGCTATGCTCTCTGCCATGAACAGTTTGCCCCCTGCCATGCACCACTCTGCCTTGGAACCAGCCAAGCATGGACTGAAACCTCCACAAACTGTGAGCTAAATAAACCTTTTCCTCTTTAATTCTGGGTGTCAGGTATTTTGTCTTAGCAATGAAAGAAAAGTAACCAAGACAGAATTTGGCAGTGGTTGCACCAACTCTGGGGCTATAAAGTCCAGAAGGATGTGTACTCCTTGTTAGTGACATTTCAGTCACTCACAAATATTTGGGATTAACATGGTCCCTGGCCTCTGACAATCACAGCACTTCTCTCTTTCTGTTTGTTTTTTTTATCCTTGTGGCACTGGGGATAGAACCCAGGGTCTCACACATGGCAGACAAATACTGTGCCACTGAGATACATCCCTGACAATCTATTTTTTTGATTTTTAAAAAAATTTTATTTTAAAGACAAAAGAATGGAGACATATGAACCAGAAAAACCAAAAACAATACAGAAAATACAAAATTATACAGAATATAGTAGGGAATTAGCACTGGATGTTGTATTACATAATTATCTTCACATTAGTTAACACAAAAACATTAAAGGAAATACCAAATTATAGAGAAGATAGTAGGGAATTTGCACTGGATGCTGTACATAATCTATTTTTTTGAGACAGAACCTTGACAAGTTTCTCAGGCGGAGCTTAAACTTGCAATTCTCCTGCCTTTTAAGTAGTTGAGACTACAGCCATGTGCCACCATGCCTGGCTTGCTTCTGTACCTTGAATGGCAGTATTTTTTGTTACTTTTCTTTAGTCTATTTAATCCTGCTATACAAATACCACAGGCTGGGTAATTTACAATGAACAAAATTTTTTGGCTCATAGTTCTGGATGCCGAGCAGCGGGAGACCCTGGGTAACACCTGCGAGAGGTTTGCACTACTTCATAACGTGGGAGGGGAAAACTCATCTTTCTCTCGGGTGCTGGATCCCAGGATCACTATCCCACTCCCATGGTAACACCTTTATCACCCACAGGGCAGGGCTGGTACATGAAGTCAGGATACATTCGCATCACAGCATATTACAGTGCTACCTCGGTTCATGAACTTAATTCTTTCCACAATTTGGGTCCCAGAATACAACCTGTTACATGTACTATCTCATTTAGGCCTGGTGGTGCACATGCCTGTAATCCCAGCACTGAGGAGGCTGAGGCAGGAGGATTCACAGGGTTCTTTAATTTTCTGTTCTTCCTTCCTTCCTTCCTTCCTTCCTTCCTTCCTTCCTTCCTTCCTTCTCTCTCTCTCTCTCTCTCTCTCTCTCTCTCTCTCTCTCTCTCTCTCTCTCTTTCTTTCTTTCTTTCCTTTTCTACCTCCCCCCTCCCCCGCAGTGCTAGGGATATAACCCAGAGCCTTCATACTGAGCTTCATCCCCAGCCTGTTTTAAAATTTTTTTTATTTTGACACAATTTCTCGCTAAATTGCTGAATTGCCCAGGTCAGACTTGAAATTGATGTTCTCCTGCTTCAGGCTCCCAGAGAGCTGAGATTACAGGTGTGCACCACCAGGCCTGGCTTACCTTTTCAGGGCTTGTATGAGAGTGTAACTATTACCCTTGTTTTATAGATAAATGAACTGAGACTTAAGGAGGGTAAGTAAATTGCTAGGATTCGTGGGAAGAAAGTTGCTAGGGAGTTTGACCACAAAGCCAATCTCTGAGTTACTGTGCCCACCTGCAGCTCTCTTGGGGGCTGTACACCCGCGGCCCCCCCACTGCAGCCTCCCCTGGGCCTGGCAGCGCGTTGCTTTTCCATTCCTCTTTTTGAAGCATCTCAGTTTTGAAGCTCAAACTGCCAAACTGCGTCATCACGTCTGCTTGTGGCCCCCTCCCGAAGTCCGGGTCATTCCCCTCCCTACTCAGCTCTCTTGGTTTCCAGTTCCCTGACCTACTAATACTCTTCCTCTCTTAAGTTTCGGCAATTTCCGAGTCTATAAAACTCTGCCCCTGTAGGTCCCTGGGATCTCCCCTAACAATCTCCTTTTCTATCTGGTCTCAGACATACACTTGAGTGGTCATGTTAGCTCATGCTTATGTCATCAACAGTTTCACACAGCCCATTCTCCTGCAGTCACCTCCTATTTTTGGAGGTTACTTTTTTTTTTTTAAGACAGGGTCTCGCTATGCAGTTCAGGCTGCCCTTGAGCTCACTTTGAAGCCCAGGCTGGTCTTGACCTCGCAATGATCCTCCTGCCTCAGCCTCCTGAGTGCTGGGATTACAGGTGTGTGCACCACCACACCCGGCTCTACCTTTTTTTTTTTTTGAGACTGGGCCTTACTATGTCGTTTAGAATAGTCTTGAACTCACTATTTAGTCCAGGCTGGCTTCAAACTCTTGGTTGTCCCCCTGCCTCTGCCTCCTGAGTGCTGGGATCACATGCATGCACCACCACCCCTGCCAAGATTTTTTTGGTGCCAGGAACCGAAATCAGGACCTTGCTCTTGCCAGGCAGGCGCTTGTGTTGCTGAGCCATCTCCCCGGCCCAAGGTTACTTTCCATAGAGCTACATTTCTCATGTTCCACACAGCAACCAGAAACCTAAAACATTAGTCTCCTGTGATTTACTGTATATTAATTAACTCCTTAGTACTGGATCTCTTGTTTCCTTAAATTTCACGTGCTAACTCTCCCGTGTACACCTGAAACTCCTTACCTTTCTACTTTGTGTATGTGTGTGTGGTAGCAGGGATCAAACCCAGAGAGGTCTTGAACTCACTTTGTAGCCCAGGCTGGCCTTGAACTCGCAGAAATCCTCCTGCCTCAGCCTCCTGAGTGCTGAGATTGTAGGTATGTGCCAACATGCCTGGCCATTCCCATTCCTTTGTAAATTTTTATTTTAAGACGAGTTCTTACCAAATTACCAAACTTCCCAGGTTGGACTTGAATTTGCAATCCTCCTGCCTCAGTCTCCCAGAGTGCTGCAATTATAGGCATGGACCACATTGCCTGGTACCCTCCTACAGTGTGAATATACAACTTCTGAAGGCTCTTACCTTGCCTTGCTGGCTTAGCTATCCTTGGCTGGGGCAAAACTTACAGCTAAGCTCACACAACTCTCAAAAAGGTGAGATTATTTCCAAAAGAACAAATCTTTCACTTTTAATTATAATCACAAACCTCAAATGAACCCTTAGAGTCAGTCTCGGATTATCAAATTTCCCCATCAAACTCTAGGAGCCTGAACTAGGTGGATCACAGTTTTGAGCCTGGCCTGCATAATTGAGTCATTTAGCAAGTCCCTGTTTCAGGATAACAAGTAAAAAGGTCTGAAGCTATAGCTTAGTGCAAAGACCCAGGGTTTAGTCCCTAGCAGTTCCAGAAAGGGGGAAAAGCCCTAATCCATTCTGAATCCTGCTTTCCCAGGTGATTTCTTTCTTTCTTTTTTTTTTTTTTTGGCGGTACTGGGGATCGAACTCAGGACCCTGCGCTTGCTAGGCAGGCGCTTATTCCACTGAGCTATATCCCCAGCCCCATAATTTTCGAGGTTCTTTTTCATTCTTTGTTCCACTGCTTTTTTTTTTTTTTTTTTTTGCGGTATTGGGGAATCTAACTCAGGACCCTGCGCTTGCTAGGCAGGCGCTTATTCCACTGAGCTATATCCCCAGCCCCCAGGTGATTTTTCTTTATTTTATTTTATTTTATTTTATTTTTAAGACAAAAGAATCCAGAATAACACAGAAACAATGCAGAAAATACCAAGTTATAGAGAAGAGGCACTGGATGCTATATAACATAATGTTATCTTCCTATTTGTTATAACAAAATCAATAAAGGAAATACCGAATTACAGAGGAGACAGCAGGGAACCATCACTGGATGCTGCATTACATAGTGTTGTCTTTGCACTTGTTAACACAAAAACAATAAAGGAAATACCAGATTACAGAGAAAATAGTAGGGGGCCACCACTGGATATTGCACTACATAATGTCATCCCTGCCCCTATCACTCAGTTATATAGATGATGGCTCGTTTAATTAATCAATTTTCTCCACTTCACCTCTGTTGTTCTACCACCCCATCAGTGGTCTTCCCACTGGTAATAACTGCACTTTTGGTTTATTTACTCCCTCATGCTGTTACTTGGGGAAGAGACTTGGCTGCTTCTAAATGTGCTGTATAATATGTGGGTGTACACAAATTACTATGGCAGGAGGTGGAGAAGCACTCTTTGGCAAGCCCTCACAGCCATCGGGCCTTCGGTCGGGTAGGCGGGGTTACACAGCGAACCGCCAGGACCTGTCAGCATGTTTGCATCTATAGGCCCAGGCGAGTCTTCAGGGCCATCTCGGGGGCCAGGGAGAGCACCTGGTATGCCCCGGAGGCAGGGTGGAGTGTCTGGCATGCCCCGGGGTGGGGCGGAGCACCTGGCACACCCTGGGGGCCTGGCAGAGTGCCTGGCATGCCCCAGAGGCTGGGTGGAGCTCTGGGGTGAAGGGCGGAGCACCTGTCATGGGGGGGGGAGTAAAATTTATTTAGTTAGCTATTTGTTTCTTTCTAATGAATTGACCATTACATTTCTCAAGTTCTGAAATGGCCAACAGACCATAGAAAGATACCACTTTAGGCTCCTGCTTGAAACCAACAGCTTCAGAAAACTGCTGGCCTTGATTCAGGGCCATTCCCTGGTGATTTCATTCCTTCTCTCTCCTCAACTCCAGACCATTCCATCTTCACTCTCAGCCGATGACCTTATTCTCTCACCAAGACAGATGAAGGACAGAAAAGGACCACACTGCTGCCCCACCACTGCTAGGCTGCACCAGGCACGTGTGTTCCGCTCACTAACCAGACCCTACTGTTGTGGCCATTTCCCCTCTGTACGGCATAATTCCCATCCACGTGTATACACGCTGCTGTCCTCTAACCCTAATATCAACTCTTCTGAACCAAGATCTTCCAGCAGTGTGACCACTTCCTCCCCTCCCTCCCCCTCCCCTCCCCTCCCCTCCCCTCCCTTCTTCCTCTCCTCTCCTGTGCAGTGCTGGGGGTGGAATGCACTGCA
>PVLD010018918.1:0-37754 GCA_004027595.1 Dinomys branickii
CATTTGTGTTACTCCTTTCATGTGTTGCCTTCATAACACATTAGAAATAAAACAACAAATTTTCATCTTCATATTTCTTCCATTTTTCTTTTGAAAATTTCTTTTAAATTTGTATGTGTTGCAGTTTGGGATTTTGCAAGGGGAACAGTATAATACAGGACACATATTTTTAAAGATTATTTATAATAGTCACCCAAAGAGTCATATACAAAAAAAGAGTGCAGGAAATCTGTCCACACACTAAAGACCAAAGAAACCAGCTGAGGCCTTGGGTCCCATGCCAATATTATGCATGAGTCCAGCTGGAGTCCTAGAGCCCATGATACTGTCTCATGCAGGCCTGTTTTGTGGATTTGTGCTGGGGAGGCTCAAAAGTCAGTGGTGGAAACTAGAAATTCTGTGCCAGAGGGATGAAATATCTGTGCTAGCAGGCTGAGGGATCTGAACTGAAGCCAGAAAGTGATGCTCAAAGTAAGAACCAGAGCTCCCCCAAAATGTACCACAGTCGTCCTCAGCAACAGTGAGGTCCCCAGCTCCTCTGATGATGAGGAAAGCCAAGTTCCCATCAGGGAAGCCAACGTGACAAGCTTCTCTAGGAGACTGAGCATTGTACCATCTTCCCATCAGGAGCCAGGAAGCAATACTCAAAGAAAAGACCAAAGCTCCCCCAAAGGGAACTGTAGCCATTCTCAGTGACAACGAGTTCCCGAGTTCCTCCTCTGATGAGAATAGCTGAGTTCATCAGGAAAGCCAGCACGACAAGGTCCTCTAGCAAAATAGTCCAAGAGAACTAGTGGCTCCCTAACAGCTTCCCAAACACTTCTAACGGCACCCAAGAGCCTCTACCAGCTCCCAACAGCCTCTTTTCTTCTCCGGTTCTGCCTCATATGCTGTTGGCAACAGTCCTCCAGTAGGCCTTCCACACCTAGCACCATGCTGACTCAGTTCAGCTAGGTGTTACAAGTTGATTACCAGTTGTCAATCCACCACAGTATGTGTTCTTTCTATACAAAACATATTAATCTTTTGTCTTTTTATATTGCAAATAATTTTCCATTTTGTCATATTTTATGTTTATTTATATTTTTGTTATATTGATACTTAAAATTTTTAAGTATTCTACTTTGGCAATCTCCTTGAATTCTCTGCTTTGGCATAATAGAAAAGTCTTATTGAGAGAAAAATGTATGTACTGTATATCTACATTTTCTTCTAGTCTTATGTTTCTTTCTAAATGTTTAGATGTTTAGTCAGTTAACTGGTTGGTCCCTTCCTGTGCTAAATCATACTTTTAGAGTGACCATAGCTTTGTAGTGTGTTTAGTATCTACTGAGGCAAGGTTCCTCTTCATTATTTTGGGTTAGGACTGGCTAGGTCTTTAAATTACTTGGTCACATTCTGATAATTAAAAATCTTATTTTTTTAAATGGCAGATGGCATCATAGAGGAGTAATAAAATTTCCTTCTCTCAACTACATATAACAGCCATCAACAAAAGGAAGGTTTTTATCCATTGACATGAGAAAGGGGCCCCAGCCTCCGCATGTAACCATGAGGACTTCTCTGAGTTCCATGAAATCTGATCTGGGGAGGAGGGTCCTAGTGATGACAGGTTGGGGTTGTGTGCAGGCAGAGATTTCTCTAAGGATACCTATCACCATTGTGCCTATCTAGTCAGCTTTGGGTAAGAACCGGAAAGGGGGATCCCTGAGTGAGACTTGGAAGAATTTGATGACACTTCTGGAGGCCCCAGGTGACAACAAAACAAGCAAACCTCCCAGAGTTGAAAGGGACACCTTACGACAGAGTCCCCACTGTCCGGTGTGCAACACAGCTTCCTACAAAGGCAGGCTGCAGGAGGCAGAGCAGACAAGCCCTCCCTAATGAAGAGCCTATTGACTAGGGGATTTTTGAGAACCCCACTGATTTGAATGCTGAAAAAGCACAGCAAATGAGAGTGTAGGAAAAGGGAATCACGTGTGGCAGATGAGGCAGACACCAAAGCAGAACTGAAGCTGTGGGTAACTCTGGCTCATTCTTCATCTCACAGTCCACATCTCCTTTTTACTGTTCTTCAGTAAACAGCTGAACATATTAGAAACAACAGAAATAAACACAGGGGAATAAGCAACTGGGGATACGCTACAGAATGAGAATCCTACAGGACACAATGCAAAATGTGCAGATGATTACAGAAAAATGACAACAAAGGAGATCCGACACATGCAGTCAGTATCTCTGAAAAGGAGAACAGAAAAGTATCTAACAATATAACTGTAGAAATTTTTTCTCACTTTTTTTTCCAGCTCTCTGTAAATACTGATCCTGTTGTTTGGTTTGGTTTGGTTTTCTGGCTTTGAGTATTACTGAAGTCAAGTGTTTGATCTGTCTGATCTTTCCCTTTGTATGGGTCTCACTTTGTCTGCTTTGAGGCATGAATTCTTTATCCTGGAGTTGCGTATTTTCATTAGGATATGATGCAAATAATTGTCAGGGAAATAATTTTTTGTCTTCACAACTGTGTTTCAGAAAGTTGTTCATTTTCTTATTAATTTACTTTGTGAGACGGAGTCTGGCTATGTGGCTCAGGTTGGTCTTGAACTCACTGTGAAGTCCCGAATAGCCTTGAACTTGCAGCAATCCTCCTGCCTCAGCCTCCCAAGAGCTGAGGTTACAGGTGTGTGGCTATCGGTGAGCTATCAGTGGGTCATGAGATTAAGTTGGTTAGGTCTTTATTAGCCATTTTAAAAAATAGAATCAATTGGACTAAAATGAAAAGGAATGTAAAAAGAAAGGCAAATATCAAGGTGAACCACTTATGGACATGGTAATATTGTTTCCTGAAACTTTTAAGCAAAATGAATATATATATATTCATATATGTATTCATGGCATAAAATGCACTTCTTCTCATGGGTCACAGTTGAAAAGTCTAAATAGCAGCACTGACCTAGGGTACAAAGAAGACTGGCTTTCTGAAATTCTACTGCTACAGCCTTGGGTTTAGGATTAGCATCAGGGTTCTGCAAAACAGTAAAGAAGGTATGAAAGCCTCTTCTAATCTTGTGTGAACATCTGTCCAGTGATGAAAAGCTGAACTGGACCATCAACGGAAACCTGGCCACAATTCCTGATTGGTGTTAGCTCCTCTGAAACTGAGTGGTACACATTTACAAGGGTGGTAGGGGTCTAGTGATTAAAATCTGCTCTCTGGACCTATCCTGCTTTCCATGAAAAGCCTGGCTCTGCCACAGTGGTAGATTAGCTTATTTTTCAAGCAGTCGCACTGCTCTGACTAAAGGACCCCATTCTCTGCCTACTTGGGCATACACTGGACTAGTATCTGGTATCTGAGACTGTGCCCCACCCTTCTTGTTTGGTCATCCCTGAGGGTAACTGCTCCTCTGGGGTAGTATCTACCTCAACAGAACTACGGCTGGCAGTGGCGTCCATATAAAGCCAGAATTCCCAGGGTGCTGTACCATTAGGGTTCTTCAGTGCTATCTACAAGATTATATTTTTTACTCTTCTGACCTGGTAACATGAGGAATCATAATAACATGTTTCCTAGTATTGAATCATCTCTGTGTTCCTGGCATTAACTGTACTTGGCCACGATATATTGTCTGCTTAATATTCAGCTGGATTTGGTTTGCAAATATTTTATTGAAAATTACTACATCTGTATTCATAAGAGATGTTGGTTTGTACTATATTTTTCAGGTTTTTATATCAAGGATTTTACTAACCTCATAAAATGAATTGGGGCACTTTCCATAATTTTTCTTTTTCTGGGTCAGTTTAAGTAGCACAGAAATAACCCATTCCTTGAAGGTTTTGAAGGATCTGCCAGTGAAATAAAGGGGGCCCAGAACCTTTTTGGGGGGAATCTGTCTTTGACAGCTACTTTTCATACAATTACTGACTTATTCAAGATTTTCTCTTCTTATATTTGGTTATGTGTGTTTTTCCAGAAATTTCTTTCATCAGAAGTTAAATATCTGGTAGGACAGACCAAAGGAGAATATTTTTTTCAAAAAATTATAAATTACTTTGTTATTTCTGATTTATTCTGTCTTCAGAGAATATTGTCTTTAAAGTTTTAACTTTTGAAACATATTAAGAGCCTTAATTTCACTTGTGTTCCAAGGGCATTTGACAATTTGACATTTTTGTAAATTTTCATGGCTGTTTGACAATTAGTTGCATTCTCTGGATTAGAGAATATTGTTCTACTGTCCCCACTGTTTCTTCATGGTTCTCATCTTTCTCCCTTTCCACGGGCACTCCCATACTCATTTATGCTTAGTTCTAGTGGGAGCAATCAGCCTTTTTTGTTCTCTTGTCTTCTACTGATCTGTGTCCTCAGGAGTTCACCCTCTGTTAGCTGCTTGCCTGGCTGTTTTTGTAAACAAAGGCAATCCTTTCCTTAAGAGGAATAGTCGCCGTTGGGTAAGGTTGAATTCTTCTTCCTCACTTGCTGATCTTCTCTCTGGATTATTTTTTACTTTGCTCAATATTATCAGCAATGGAGTGTTCAACATCTTTTCACACCAATATTTCCCTTTATTACCAAGTGGTACCATAAGTAGCCTGGGAGGAAGTGTCTTGCTTACCATATCCTTGCCAGCATTTGATGTCATTTAAATGTGTTTATTTGATAGAAGTCTGGATATTTTAAACTCTGTCACCCTTAAATCCAAATAGACGTGATCACCATGGGAATCAGAGTACAGAATTCTGAGGATTAGCGTGGCTCATTTAGGAGTACATTTTAAGCTGTATTATGAAATGCATAAAAAAAAAAAGAAATGCATCAGCAGGGAGTCTGTAATTTATGAAGAGACACTTATATATGTTAGAGTCCAAAAATAATGTCGAGGGGGATAAAATTATTAGCAGAATCTATTGGTGCTGAGGGATGTCTAGTGCTGCAGGTGAGTTTGGACAGGAGCGAGCGCTGTAGGTGTCTTTTGCTGGGATGAGATACAGCCCTTGAAAGCTCCTTTCCTCTGGAATGGTTTGGTTCTACCCTGAGAGGCTGATGGATGACCTGCTCACTCTCTGGGACTGAAGATGGGAAGTGGCGGTGGAAAGAAGCCAGCCTGGAAGTAACAAGCTGGACCTGCTGGAGGAAGGAGTGCCCATGTGTTGGTGATTGTTTGTGGTCACTGATGCTCAGCTCCATTGGGAGCACAGGGGGACTATGTGGGATGTGCAGAGTGAAGCAGATTCAATGTCCTGTGGTCAAGCAAATCAATTGCTTTCAGGGTAAACACTTCACACTTAGAATGCAGAGCTGCTTCCCATGGGCAGTGGTCAGCCAGCCAATTGCCACTACTTTCCCTCCTGCCCTGGTGCTGTCCTAGAAGCAGACCCTCCCAGACCTTTCCAGGTGCTTGCTGGGGCCCTGAGTGGTACCCCTTCCCTGGGCAGGCTTTGTGGTCTTGCCCCTTGGACATAGCTGGAGGCTTTGTGCTGACCTTGCTGCCCTCCTTCCCATCCTTGGGAGGTCCAGCATGTGGCCTGCATCATTGTTCACAGCTCCAAAGGCAGAGCACTTGTGCTGTGTGTTCTGTAAACATTTTCTGGGATGCATTAGCAGCTTCCATGGGCAGAGCCAGGAAAGCATTTTGGTGCTTGGAGTGGGGAAGGAACGCATGCCGTGGCAGGAAGCCACACTCTAGCAGGCTCTGTTAGGCCCTGCCTGTGAGGGGATGTCTACCCAGGCAGTGCCTACTGGGCACCTAGCTGCTGAACTCTGAGTCTTTTGGATTCTTACCAAGGTACTTAGAACCAGGCACTTTAAAAGGTAATGGAAAGTTTTTGTAGAGAGAGAGAATGCCCAATCTGCACCATGCGATGAATCAGCCACTGTTTCTTAAATAGTTACTTGATAAAACTAGTGGGGAGGCACACGCACAGTCCTGTGCCCACACAGAACAACTTGGACGATAAGCAGATGCAGCCTTTAGGGCTTCCTCAGTGATGTGCTGTGAGTCCCTTGGTTGTAGGTATCTCTGCCCTTGTTTGCCCCACTGCTGTTATTTTTCTATGTTGTCTGCTGATCCTCTATGATGTCTACCCCAGGACACAGTGTATTGAGTAAGCGTTGGCCAGCACTAGTGTGGTGTCCTAGATAAATGTAACAGTTTTTTTCCATTCCAGGAATAACCAAGGGAAGCTTGGCCTTCAAATGGCCCTGCAGACGTAGACATCCTTTTTCACTTCCATGTGGAAGTACTCACGGAGCTTGGAGCTCCACTTTGTGATAAAACTGTGGGATTAGCATGTGATTCAGAGAGATAATTGAGGAACCCATTGATTGACAGTTCCTGATGAGATCAAGAAAGAAAGTGTTCTTAATGGGAGCTAATGTGAGACTGGAGTTGTCGGAAGAAGAGCAAGTGAAGTCTTGGTCTGTGCTCAGCACCAGATTTTGTGGATTTTCTCTGCTCCCTCTTTGATTGAAATTGCGTTTGTACAAAGGGGCTTTAGCTCTTTTGGTGTGCTAGGATTCACTTTATGGGATATGTGTTTGTATTTTCTTCCAGTCTGCAGCTTGATTTTTAAAAATCCTCTTAGTGATTTTGTGGACACAAGTTTTAGTGAAGTCTGATTTATCAATTTTTTTCACCTATATATTATGGTTTTTTTATATCATGGCTAAGAACTTTTTGCCTAGCCATAGGTCGTGAAAAATTGCCTATGTTTTCATCTAAAAATTTCAATTTTACGTTTATATTCATGGTCTATTTTGAATTAATTTTTGTTTAAGGTGTAAGGTCAAAGTCACACCTTATTTTGCCTGGGGATGTTCAGCTGTATCATCATCATTTGTTGAAAACGTTGTCCTTTCTCTATTGAATTTCTTCCACCCCTTTGTCAGTGACACTTAGGAGCATTTGTGGGGTCTATTTCCAGGCTTTCTGTTTGGTTCCATTGACCCATGTGTCTATGTGTTCTCTAATACTGCTCTATGTTGATTAATGTGGCTATATAATAAATTTTAAAACTCCAGTGATTCCTCTTTTATTATTGTTTTATGAAAACTATTTTAACTAGTCTAGTTCCTTTGTGTTTCTGTATACATTTTTGCATAAGCATATCTTTAATACACAAGAATCTTGCTGAAATTTTGATGGGATTTATGTTAAACCTATAGGCCATTTTTGGGGAAGATTAACATCTTTGCTACATTGAGTCTTTCAATCCATGAACATAGTCTGCCTCTTCATGATTTGGAGCTTTTTGACCTCCTGTGTAAGTGTTTTATAAAACCCTGAATATGTTTTGTTAAGTTTGTACCTAAGTATTCCATATTTTTGTAGTGATTATCAATGATCTTGAGTTTTTCTTTTATCTACCTGTTAGTGACTAATGTACAGAAATACCATTGATTTTTTTTGTTGAATAGTACATTTTAGTTCCCTACCAGAACCTGAAGTTATTTAAATAAAGCAATCACATCTTCCTTCAGGAACTGGAGGTAACCTTATATGCTTGAGTCTACATACATAGTATCCTTTTGCCCCTACTTGTTTGCTCTGTGCCTGAGTGTGAACCCACGTGGCTCTGTGTGGCAAATAGGAGCTTCTTTTTGGGGCTGTTGATGTGATTGAAATATGTAGAGAATGTTTTTTTGAAAGAGAAAAATATTAATTTACTCTTGATAAGAATTTATAAAGTTTCTAAGAAAAGGGAAACAAAATTTAGTCAATTTATGTTCATCTCCTTTAGGGATAATCTACATAGGCAAGAAGATTGTTAATATTCAGCATTATAAAACTTACAGTTATTCTACTCATTTTTCACAGAGAAAGCACATAGAAAGTTACTGAAATAAATCTTGGAACGGTAGCCCAATAGAATAGAAACAGATTCTGCGAAAATATAGGCCGAGACTCCTGTACTCTTTTCTCCCCAAAATATTTATTTTCTTAAGGGAAATTCATGTATGGCTGTGTCCAAAAATATTTAATAGCCACTTACTGTGAATTTTATGTAGGCTCATTGTCCAACCCCAGTCATATTGGAGCTATGCCTGTCGTAATCCTTGAAGGACCCAGGATGCTAACTATAGATTCTATGTCTGGAGGCTGGTCTCTCAGGAAAATGCTTTCCCATGTCCAAAGGGAAAAGTAGGACCATGATAACCAGATTACTCATAGAAAATGTTTTTCTAAAAGTGATTGTGTTCGTGTTTCTTTCCAAGAAAAGGAGCTTGGCCGTACCCAACTTTTAAGAGACAAGAGAGTGTAGGAATCAGGACAGAGAGGGGATGAAGTATATTTGTAAGTCATAGAAGCATCAATACTCAAATCTAGCTAGTTCCCCCATGATTTCTTAGCATTATATTATATTCAATAGAGCATTTTATTATGTGTAGTCTAAGAGTAAGAGAACACGTTAACTGCTTTTTTATGTTTCTTAAATTGTTGGATACATGTCTGAAACTCAGTGATACCAGAATTAATTAAATCACTAAACAAATAAGTGATAAACATTTTATTGTCAACTGATGACACATGTTTAAAAAATTCAGTAAAAGACACATTGCCATTAGGCCTTTTAAAATGCTTCTTCTTGCCTAAAACCCCTTTAACCCCTCCTTGCTACACTCTGAAGCAGTTCTGGAAGTCCTCTTTTGTGCCTATGAATGCGACAAAAAATACAACGCAGGCTCCTGTGGAGTGCCATCCAATGGGAAGGCAGGGTTGTAAAAACGTTGCGGTGTGTCCTCCTCCCCCTCCCCAGATCTGGCACTGTGAGGCTCTTCTCCCGCTGTGAAAGGTAGACATCTTGAATTCATTTGGCACATTGAGACAGCCAGGACAGCACAACTGAAGACATGAGTGACAACTTCCAGAACTCCTTCAGAAAGCGACGAGAATGAGGGGATGAGTGTGTTTGGAGTGAGTGGCAGTATTTTGAGGCACATTAATGACAATGTGCCTTTTACTGTAATAAATTAGAAACAAGCATTCACTGTATCTTTCGATCACACAGTGCCTGTGGTTAGTAAACTGCCATCTGTGTCATCTGTCCAGCGTTGGGGTCCTATGTCTGACCCTTCCCATAACTGGCACACAATCCCTTGTATGCCAAAGGGGTGAATAGTAGCTGATTGAAACAGTCATATCATCTGCAAATAAGGATAGTTTTATTTCTTCTTTTTAATCTGTATGCTTTTGTTTTCTTTGGTGTACCGCCCAGCAAGTACAATACTGTATGGAGTAAGTGGTGAGAGGTAGCCTTGCCTCATTCCCAGTCTTGGGGAGAAAACATTCAGTCTCTCACTTCAAAGTTGAGGAAGTTTTCTTGTATTCTCATTCAAATATTTGGTTTAATTCTAAAGTGAACCTGGAGATTTTTTATCTTATCTTGTTTTGTCTTTCTTCCTTCCTTTCTTTCTCCTTTTTTTTTTTGAGGCAGTAACTCACTCAGTCCCTGAGTTATTCCAGGCTGGGGTTGAATTTGCAATCTTTCTGCCTCAGCCTCCAGAGTGCTAGAATTACAAGCCTGTCCCATCAGGCCCCGCTATCCATTTCCTTAATAGTTACAGTGCTATTCCGGTTATCTATTTTATATTGAGTAAACTTTACTTTCTGTTTTCCAAGAAATTGATTCATTTTATCTAAATTGTTGAATTTATGCTTGTAGAATTGTTACATTTCTTTATTATCCTTTTAATGATTGCAGGATCTGAATGAAATCAGTAATGAAATAATTCCTGACATTGGTCGTTTGTGGTTGTTGGTATGATTTCTCTTTTATGTCTTGCAATGTTGCTTACTTTGTCAGTTTATTGTTTTGTTGATCTTTTAAAAGAATCAGCCTTTTGTTTCATAAGGGTGAATTTTGCTCTTTTCTTCCATTTGCAGATTCCCTGCACCTGGAATCTATCAATTTAGGATTTTTAGAAAATTTAAACTTTCAGTAATGTGAAAACAATATATATTTTCAGTAAAACTGTACTTTTTGAGTGTTGGTCTTTTCCAGTTAGTGAAATGTGGTGTGGTGGTGTGTTTTGGTTCTATGCAGCTACAGAGAACTCTAACTCCCCCAGGCCTTCCCATTATAAGGGGAAAAGACTGGTATCTACAGGGTTCTGTGTTGCTAATCTGTGACACTGGTAGCCTAGGTGTATTAAATGCATTTCCCCTTGTGATATTTTCCACTTACACGGATGTACTGGGATGTCACTCCACTGTTAAGTCACCCCAAGGAGAATTTGTATTTTTTTTAAATTTTCTTGGGAGTGGGATTAAATTATTAATTTGAGATCTTTCATTTCTTTGTAACATAAGCACTTATTGGTATACACTTCCTTCTCTGTAACTGATTTTACCATGTTACGGAAAATTTGATATGTTTTACTTTTATCCGCATTCGCTGCTTTGTAAATTTACCAAGTGCTATGGTCTCAATGTCTGCCCCATTCGCACAGATTCAGATCGGAAACCCCAGGGTGACAGAATTAAGCAGTAGGACCTTTAAGAGGTAATTAAGTCCTGAGGGCAGCATACTCCTGAATGATATTTGTGTCCTTATAAAATAGGCCAAAGGGAACTCATCTTTCTCCTTCAGCCATGGGAAGCCAAAACAAGATGGCGCTGTCTGTGACCCCGGCTGTACCACAGGTGGGACCTGCAAGCAGGCACCTTGGTCTTGGATCTCCCAGGCCCCAGAACTGGAAGAAATAAAAGGCTATTGTTTATGAGCTGCCAAATGATATTTTATTACAATAGCCCTAATGAATTAAGATGCGTTGAGAATTGCCCTTTGACCCATACATTATTTACAAGCACGTTATTTATTTTCCAAGTGTTTGGGATTTTCCTGTTACCTCTCTGTTGCTGATTGCTAGTGTGATGTTCTTGCAGTCAGAGAATACACCGTGTATGACTGGAGAAAATGTGCTTAGAGAATACACTCCAAATGACTTTAATTCTTTTGAATTTGTTGAGGTTTGTTTTATGTCCAAGGATATGATCTATTTTGATGAATGTTCCTTGGGTGCTCTTGAAAAGAATGTGTGTTTAGTGTTGTTGGGAGTGTTTTTAAATGTCACTTAGAGTTTTGTTGGTTGAGGGTGGTTCTTGTATGTCCTTGTTGATTTTCTAGTTATTCAACCAGTTTCTGAGCAAGAGGTAATGAAATCTCTGAGTACACTTGTAGATCTATTTTTCCTTTAAATTGTACCAACTTTGGTTCCAAGTATTTTGAAATTCTATTGTTTGGTGCATATACATTTAGGATTTCTGGATATTCTTGGTGGAGTGTTTTTCTTTGACCATGATATTTTTCCTTACTCTGAAGCTTACTTTGATAATGACGTAGCCACTCTTCTCAAAAATTGCTATTAAAATAATTTTAGCACAGTATATGTATTTTAGCCTATCTGCATTATCATATTTGAAGTGTGTTTCCTATAGGTAGCATACAAATCATTTAAAAATAAAACCCATTGTGCCAGTCTCTATCCGGTATGATGTATATTTGCTGTACTCTGACTAATTACATTAAAAGTAATATTTTAGGGCTTTAGTTTGCCACTTCACTATTATTCTTTTTTGCCTAGTTTTTCTTCCACTATTTCCCTTTTCTTTTCTTTTCTTTTCTTCCTGGGGGTTACATACATATTTTAAAGGTTTCTATGTTGACCTGTCTATAGAGGTTTTGGCCCTTTGTTCTCTTTCCTTCGCTTCCTCCTTCTCCTTCCTCCCCCCGCTTACCCTCTCCCCACTTCTTCCCTCTCATCATGGTGTACTGATACCAACATTTTACCTCTTCTGGTAAAGCTTAGAAGCCTTACCTCCTGTGAGACCTTTGTACACTTCCCCCTTAGCCGTCCTACATAGGGTCTTTTCATATATTGAGCACCACATCAGGTAGCTTGTTTTTGTTTCAACTCCTAAGTATATTTTTAAGAAACTCATTAGGAGAAAGATATTATCTTTACCCCAATTTTTGCCCATTACTTTGTCCTTTCTTCCGTCCTGGAGATCTGAATATTCTTTCTGTTATTACGTCCTTTTTGGGGGAACATTTTTCCCCCTTCTTCAAGACTAAGGCTATCAACACAGCCTTCTTTTTTCTTCATCTAAGAATATCTTGATTTCACAAGGTTGATTTTGTGGAATTTAGATTTCTAGGCTAAACAATTCTTCTCTTTCAGCACTTGAAATGTGTGCTACTTACTTCTGTCTTCTGATGAGAAATTCACTCTAACCCAAATTGTTTTTCCCCTATAGGTGAGGCATCGTTTCTTTCAAGATGATTTTTACATCTTTGTTTATTATTAGATTCCAAATATTTATAATGTATGTTACTGTATTTCTTTGTTTTGTTTCTCTTTAAGGATTCAGATTTCTAGATCTAGGTTCGCTCCAACTAAACTGGAAAATTTTCAGCAATTACTTCTTCAAATATTTATTTTCAGCTCTACACTACTTCGGTTCTCTTGGTAATGTGACGGTGTGGATGGTAGATGTTTTCCTCCCACAGGTTCCCGACATTCTGTTAGCTTTATTTTCCCCTTGCTTACAGTGAGTAATGCATCATAACCTTTCTTTTTCAAGTTTACTCATTTGTTATCTCAGTATGCTAAAATGCCCATCCAGGAGTTTGTTTTATTTTAAACTGATTTTATGAGCACACTTCAGGTATACATGACGATCATATTCTTCATGGGGAGTTTGTACCTGCACAGGGCGTATCTTTCTTCTTCCTTTGTCCTCATTCCCTTCCTCTACCTTCAACCTCATTTCTCCTCATTGACAAAGCTTTGCTTCCATTGGGCTGTTTCCAAGATTTAGCTATTGCAAACTGTGCCACTGTAAACATGGGTGTGCATGTATCAATGCGGCGTGATGCTTCTCATCTTTTTGAGAAGATACCAAGAGGAGGAATGGCTGGGTCAAAGGGAACCTCTAGTTTTAGTTTTCTGGGGAGTCTCCAGAGTGGTGGTTGCACAAATCTACACTCCCAACGGTGAAGAAGGATTCCTTTTGCCCCAGAGCCCACCAGCATTTGATACTGGTTGATTTCTTGATAACAGCCACGTTTCTGGAGTGAGATGGAATCTCAGCATTGTTTTAGTTTGCATCTCTCAAATGAACAGTGATGCTGAACATTTTTTTCACATATTTGCTGTTTCTGCTTATTTATCTGAGAAATGTCTATTTATTTTAGATACCAATTTTTGGATTGAGTCTTCAAATTTGGAGGCTCTGATTTTTTTGAGCCCTTTATATACTTTAGATATTAGTCCTTTGTCTGAGGAACAGCTGTCAAAATTTTTTCTCCACTATGTAGATTGCCTCTTCAGTCTGTTTGTGATCGCTTTTGCTGTGTAAAAACTTTTTAATATGGTGAGATCTCAGTTGTTGATCCCTTATTTTTCCTGTATGATCAGGGTTTTGTTCCTTTTTTTTTGTACCAAGAATCAAACTCAGGACCTTGTGCTTGCCAGGCAGGTGCTTGTGCTACTGAGCTACATCTCCAGCCCCTAGGTTTTGTTCCTAAAGACTTTGCCTACACCTATGTTTTCAAGAGTTAGACCTTTTCCATTTTCCAGAGGATTAGTGCTTCTGTTTTAATACTTAGACCTTTGATGCACTTCAATTTATTTTAATGCATGGTGAGAGACACGGGTCTAGGTTTAATCTTTGGCATGTGGAATGCCACATTTTCCAGCACTATTTATTGAAGCAACTATCTTTTTTCCAGTTAGAGTGTTTGGCCTCTCTGTCTAAGATAAAGTGGCTATATCTAGGAACCTGTTCACTTCTTTTGTGTTTTTCATTTTATTAGAATACAGATTATCCGAGTCGGTATTGATGTTCCGGATTTTTGCAGAATATGCTCTTATTTCACCCTTTTCATTCCTAATTGCATGGATTTGAGTCTTTTGTTTCCTTTTTTTTTTTTTTTTGATAAGGTGGCTAAGGGTTTGTTTATTTAACCTTTGAAAGAGCCAATTCTTTGATTCTTTGATTCTTTATATTGTTTTCTTAGTCTTCATTGCTTTAATTTTTGCTCTGATCCCTTGTGTGTGCTTTGGGGTTAACGTGTTCTTCTCTTTCTAGTAACTTGAGATTTAGCATTAGCTTCTTTATTTGAGCTTGGTCTACTTTTCTGATGTGGGGATTCATTCCTATAAATTTCTCTCATAGGACTGCTTTTATTGAGTTGCATAAATTCCAGTATGTTGTATTGACATTATCATTTAATTGTGAATTTTTGTTTTATTTCATCTGTGACCCATTGGTTGTTCAGGAGGGTGCTGTTTACTTCCCATGTGTTTATGTAGTCTTTGTGATTTCTTTGCCATTGATTCCCAATTTCATTGCCCTATGGTCTGATGATATGCAAGGGATAATTTCAACTTATTTGTATTAAGCATGTTCTATGATCCAGTGTATGGTCAATTTTGGAAAATTTCTTGTGTGTATCTGAGAAGAACATGTAATCTAATGTGGGGTGGAACCCTGTGTAGACAACTACTAAATCCATTTGTTCAAAGGTTTGGTTCAGTTCTGATATTTCTTTGATTTTTTTGTCAAGTTGGTACATCTATTTGTGACAGTGAGATATCAAAGTCCCCCATTATAATCATATTAATGCTTATTTGATTTTTCATGTCCATTAATATTGTTTTATATATAGTTGGGAGTGCTGGTATTTGGTGCAAATATATTTATGATTGTTATTACTTCCTCTTGGATTATTTCCTTTACAAGGATGTAGTGATCTTGTCTTTAATCAGTCTTGGTTTGAAATCTACTTTGTCTGCAAATAGAATAGCTACCACTGCTTTCTTCTGGATTCCTGTTACCTGAAATATTGTTTTCTATCCTTTGATTTTCAGTCTGAATTTTGTTTTGAATTAAATGTATTTCTTGCATGCAGCAGATTGTTTGATCTTGCTTCTTGATGTGTTCTACCAGTCTGTTTCTTTTGATTTGAGAGCATTAACATTAATGGTTATAGCTGATATGTATTTACTTACCCTTGTCATGTTATTTTCTTATTGTTGGTTTTCTTTTTTCCCTTTCTGTTTAAATGCTTGCCTTGTTGGGTGGATTCATTCTATTGGGGTTTATGGAGTTAGAGTTTTTGTTATCTTTTTTCTAGAATATTCTTCAGAACACTGTGATAAAGTGGTTTGGTGTTCATGTATTTCCTCAGGTGATTTTTGTCATGGAAGTATCTTATTTCTCCATCAATTTTGAAAGATAGTTTTGTGAAGTGCATTAATCTGGGTGGAGGTTGTTTTCTTTTAGTGTTTGAAATACTTTACTCTTAGCTCTCCTTGATTGGAGGGCTTGTGTTGAGAAGTCAGCTGTGGTTTGGATGGGTTTTCCTTTATAGGCAATTTGTTTCTTTTCTGTAACAGCTTTTACTATTTTGTTCTTGTGTTGAATTTCTGGAGTCCTGACTATTATCTGTCTTCATGTAGATCTTTTTTGATCATGGCTAATTGGAGTTCTGTATGCATCATTTATCTGTATGTCAAATTCTTTCCCCCTGCTTGCAAAGTTTTCTACCATGACATCTGTGCACAGGTTTTTAAAAATTTTTTTTGGTGCTAACTTCTGCTTTTTCATTGACTCCAATTAATCTTATGTTATTCTTATTTGTATCATCTGGCATTTGTTTGATTTATTTTTCATGGTCTCTTGCAGTTTTTAAGAAATCTTTCTTTTCATTATGGGTATCCACAATTCTGCCTTCTAGATCTGATATTCTGTTCTCACATTGCTTGATTCTGTTGTGCATACTTTCAATGAAATTTTTGATCTCTGGATATGTGTTTGAATCTGTTTCCTGGATTCCATTTCTTTCCTATATTGGGAATTCATGGTTTCTATCATTTTCCTAAGCTTCTCTATTTTTAAAAACCTATATCTACTCTAGATTCACTATTGGTCATAATTTCTTGGTTATCTGAGAAATTATTTCTATTTGATTTTTTTCTACAGCCTCATTCATCTGCTTTGTTACTTCTTCATTACCATTTCAGAAAGTTCATGTATATGGCTTTTGAATTATTTCATCTCATTAGCTTCTATGTTTGCTTTGGGTGAGCTGGAAATCTGGAGTGGGTCTTGCTTCCATGTCTTCTCATTTTTATTTTTTAGTTTTAGTTTAGTTTTTGTGTTGATGCTTGTAAATTGTTTGTGGTAGTAGCTTTATTACTAGTGTTGAGGACTTCTTAGGAAATGACTACTTTTCAGAGGTATCTTCTAAGTTTTGGCCTTTGGCTTTTTAATCTGTTGCAAGATCCTACTCAATTTGTTGGGGATGAGGAATTGCTGCCTATTTGCTCCTGACCCTGGTTCTCTCTACTGGCCTATAGAAGTATTTATGACCCTCAGGCAAACTTGGTCTTGGCATACAAAGAACAACTGATTAGAACAAGTATGTCATCTTAGCTAAAGTAGTGCAGTCAGTAATAACAATAGGATCTAGCACAGCCTAGAAAATCATATGACAAACTGGTAACTATTATTTTGCCACCTTCAATCGTATGAACAAGATTTGTAGTTATATAACAAAATCTAAAACAAGAAAATTGTATGCAGTACATATCCCCTAATAATAGCAATTTTACCCCGAACAGTGAAAATTTAAAAGGAGAAAGAAGAAAAAAAATAGAGAAACAGAAGAGAAAGATCAGAAGCAAGCCTGAAGGACAAAGGAAGGTTAGGCAAGCTTTGGAAACTGATGAAGAAGACAGGAGGGAAAGAAAGAAGGAATAAACAGGAATAAGAACAGAACAAGACAACAACAACAACAAAACTGGAAACAGGGTTCATATCCGTATAAAAACAAAGAACAAATAATCAAGAAAAAGAGGGAAAAAAAGGAAAGAAGAAAAATAATGTCCACTTCAGAGCATGTCTCTGCTCTCACTCATAGACAAAGAGGGTAGACAGAACCTGCAGTAGAATTATAGCAGGATGGTGGATAATCCCAGCAAGCCTGAGCTTTCAGCTTCACTGAAGTTCAGGCTGATGCTGGTTTCTGAGTGGATCAGGCTGGGACCTGAGTTGTTCAGCTCACAGATGTCTGGGTTCCCCTTGCCAGCTTGAACTTGGCTCCTGACCCTGGGTGTCTCCCATGGCTGCACCTCACCCTGGCAGTTGGAGCCCAGAGATGGAGCCACCTCATTGCTCCTCTGAGTTTCAGGCTCAGATGGCCCCTTTCCAAAACGGTGATCAGCCACTTGCCCTCTCCTAGAGAGTTTAAATAGGAATTACTTACCACCCAGTGTAGCCCACAGTATCCAAGACTCCATTCCACTGTTGCATTTCTCTATGGAGGCCTCTGGAGTTGTGCATAGTCACTGTGCCTCTGGAGGTTCAAGTTGCCTCTTTCACACTGTCACCTGGGATTCGGGGAGAAAGTGCCATTTGCCACCTACTTCTTCTGCAGTACCTTCGCTCTCCCTGTGGGTTCCAATTCTCACTTCAGGTCCTTGTTGGGTCCCAGGTCATACTTCTCTCCTATTTTCTTCTTCACATTGCTGTATTCCAGCATCTGGACTCCAAATCTCAGAGATTGCTGCTGCTTACCACTCCACCATCTTCCTGACAGTTCCAGGATTTTGTTTATTGTTAGTACTGGGGATTGAACCCAGGGCTAAGATGCTCAGCTACATCCCTAGTCCTTTTCTTTATTTTCCATTTTGAGATAGGATCTCATTAAGTTGCCAACTTGTTCAGCCCTCTTCCAACTTATGATATTTCTGCCTCAGCCTTCTAAAGTGGGGGGATTACAGACATGTGCCATTGTGTTCAGCTCCAGGAGGTTCTTATTGTTTTTTCAATCAACTTAAGGCATTTTATTTTCAGTTCTATGATTCTTATTTGATGCTTTTAAAATCTTTTTATTCTCTGTTATTTTCTGCTTTTCCATTTGTTTTGAGAGGGGTCGTAATTACTCACTGAAGCATTTTTTATGATGGATGTTCTAAAATCCTTGTGAGATAATTTGAACATCTGAGTCATTTCAATATGGACATTTGTTGATTGACTTTTCACAGTGAAGTTTTGATTGATTTTTCTCAGTGAATTTATACTCATTTTTAGTATAACAAGAGGTTTTTGTATCCTAAATATTTGCATATTATGAGAGTCTGGATCCTATTTAGTTTACCTGAAGTCTTTCTTGGATTTTAGCAGACAGTGGCTCTTTTTAGATTTTGTGTGCAGATTTTGGTTGCTTTTGTCATAATTCTCATGACAGGTTAAGCTTGAGAGCCTTTGCAGTTCCAC
This sequence comes from Dinomys branickii, assembly GCA_004027595.1. Classification (NCBI taxonomy): domain Eukaryota; kingdom Metazoa; phylum Chordata; class Mammalia; order Rodentia; family Dinomyidae; genus Dinomys; species Dinomys branickii. The sequence continues at coordinate 18,288 of PVLD010018918.1, forward strand.
TTGGCCTGCTTCCTTCCTGTGCAGCGACGTCCCACACTGTGGCTCTGTTCTCACACAGTTTACACTTTTAACTCAGGTTAGGCACACCTATGGGTTGGTCTGGAGTCTGCCTAGGACATTATTTGTGGGCTGAAGATTCTCTTCCTCCAGTTCCATCTCTATTTGGGAGGGGAGAGACACAGTGCCACGACTAGGCAGGAGTCCTGTCCAGCTTCTTCATTTGTCCTCCACAGACACTGTCTAGTGGTGGGGGGATGAGAGCGTTACTGGGCTCCCCAGTATTACCAGGACTGGAAGTGGGAGTTCAGGATCTGCACTTTGTCTTTTCTGGCAAAAAGCAAGGGGACAGTAGTGCATCCAAGACTGTCCATGGCCACTTGCTGGGGAGTGGAAGTCCATGCTGTCCATTCTCTGTCCTGTGTGTGTGTGTATGGGGGGGGGGGAGACAAATGGCATTTGGCTGAGGTAAAGTGATTATTGTTAAGATTTCCATCCTACTAGGCTGTCTTCTGGCCCTTTGAGAGAAAGCAGCCCTACTTCTTTATTTCTTCTACCTCCTCCTCTTTTTCCTTTTCTTTCTCTTCCCTCTTCTCCTTCTCCTTGCTGAATACAGAATCCTCTCATTCTAACTTTCTCTCTCTACTTGGTGGCATTCATGAGTTGGCAGGGTTTTCAGGTACCTAGTAAAGAACATAGGGATGGCTCCAAGTGACTAGTGGGCAGGCAGTGTATACTCTGTGGGTAGGGTGGGCAATGGGATGATCTATATACTGGGCAGGATGGAGCAGGACAGTGAGATTTCATCATGCTGCTCAGAACAGTGCACATTTTAAAAGCTGTGAGTTATTTATTTCTAGAGTTCTCCTTTTAATATTTTCAACTGAGGTTGACCAGGTGAAAAATGCAATCACATATAGGAAGGACCCCTGTACTGACTGTTCTATGGGAAGGGGGAAGGGTTGATGTCTTATTGAAGAACATCATTGTTAAAGAGAGAAGAGTATTTGTTTATTGCAAAGGAGGCATAGTCTAAATAATACTAATGGGTCTTTCCCTTGGTTTGGCCCAAATCCTACTCTTTCCCTTAAACTTTGCATCAGAGAGAAAATGTTATATAAAATGACTTTCCTGCTAATGTTTGCTTTCTTAGATGTGAGCTGTGTTTATTTTTTTCAGTTACAAAACTGTGTTATTTATAACTCATAAAAGAATGTTACTTTTCTTCCCGGGTTACCCTAGCCAGTTATCAGGTGGACCAAACTGCCCAGCAGTGGAAGAAAGAATACTCATCAGGTCTTCAACACTTGCCCCATCTTTTTCAGAGGTTTATGAGAACATACATGGAAATGTATTTGGAAATACTTGGAGTTTGGCCACATATTCAATTTAAGCTCTTGGCTCCATAAAACTGCTCATTCCTTTGATCCAAGATTAAAGTAGAATTTGTGGTGAGAGTGAAAGAAGGTAGATACTTGTACAGACCTTGTGTGTGTGACCATCAGGAGAAGGCCCTTGGGTTCTTACTGTGGCTGGTCTGTAGTGTGTGGCTGCACTGTAGTGGACTGTGTCACCCAAGTTGTGTCACACCAAGCACTGCCTACCCACTTGCCTATGTGATCTCTCCTCTTCTCTGCACTTCTCTGTTCTCAATCTTGAATGTCCTTCAAAGCTTAAGCCATCTATGTCTTTCCCAGTCTTCACTACATTAAATTTCCCCTTTGTTTTTTTTTAATCTTGTCATTGAGTATTTTTGTGTATTGATTTTTTTCTCCTTCATTTGACTTCCCATTCTTTTTTTTCCCTAATTCTTGAAATCTGTGCCTACTCTACCTTAGGACCCCTTCTCACAGTCTAACAGATCCCAAGACGTGTGGGGAGCTCATTTGAGGACATACTGTCTGTCTCAGTCACTTTCTCATCACTGGGACAACATTTCTGACACACACAACTTGAAAGAGGAGAGGTTTGTTTTGGCTCACCCTTCGAGAAGCTTCAATCCAGGGTCAGTAGGCTTGAACACAGAAATGGTGTGGTGGGAGGGCCCAGCCAGAGGAGAGCTGCTCATGTCATGGCTGCCAGGAAGCAAAGAGAGAAGGAAGAAGCCAGAGAGGGAGATGCACTCTTCCGGGTCACACCCCTGATGATCATCCTCTAACTGAGCCCCACCTCCTGACAGCAAGGCAGCCACGAACTCATCAGAAGATTAATCTCTGGGTGAGTATGGGCCCCACGATCCAGTTGCCTTCAAATACATGAGGCTTTGGGGAGACACCTAAGACCTAAGCCACAGCACTGACCGTCCTAGAAGAAGTTCAGATCAAGTTGGGAGATGGCAGCCAATGGGACAGGAGAGGCACCGATGGGGTCTCTGGTGCCACCGTGCCTGTGTACACAGGAGTGTGTCCTGGGGCCCTGAGTTGAGTGGTGTCTCTTTCTGGTGACTGCTCCATGGCCCTTTCCATGTCTGCCTCACACTTTCACACTTCAGCCTTTCACAGTGGGGCACCTGCGTGCTTTGCTTGGAGGGGTCCTAAAGGCCTAAAACTCTATTCATCATTCCTTTTTTATACTTGTACTACACATTCCTAAGCAATGTACATATTTGGGGGGTACTTTGAAAATTTTATGTAAATGAAATTATACCATGAGCATCCTGAAACTTGCTCTTTTGGTCAATGTTGTTAGTAAGACACATCCATGTTGTTCATGCACCTTTAATTCATTTATTTATGCTGCTATATAGAGTATTGTGTTGTAGGAAGACATCGAAACTTACTTATTTTCCTATTGGACATTTAGTTGTTTCTGCTTTTCTTTCTACAAAGTATTCTATACATCCTCTTGTGCATTAATTTCTTTAAGGTCTACACCCAGGAATAGAATTGCTGAGTAAAAGTATTCATCTCTCATCAACTTTGCTTGCTAGTGCAGAAATTATTATGCAAACTTGTGATACCAGTTTATAGTCTAAAACATGAAGAGTCTTAATTTTACTACATTACCTGCAGTACTTGATACTATCAGGCTTTTTCAAGCTTGCCATTTTCAGAGCTGTAAAATGGCATCTCTTTGATGTTATATATCCATGGTTACTGATGAGATACTCATCTTTTTGTATCTACAGGAATTTGGGTTCCTACTTCCGGTAGTTACTAGTTCATACCTTTTGGCTATTGAGATTTTTTTTATTATTGTTTTTCAAGTTCTTAGTTCTTTTTATTTGTAGACAGCACTGACGTATTCTGTTTATGAACCCTTAGCTGACTAATATATCTTTACTCAGTGGACAGCCTGTGTTTTTACCTTTCACGGTGAACAAAAATTTGAATTTTAATGAAATTGCTCACTGGACAGTAAACTCTTGGAGAGCAGGGATTCTTCATCCCTTTGGGGCAGTTCTGTGTCTCAAGTGCCTGGTGTGTGGTGTGTGGCAGATGCCCACTATGTGTTGAATGGATGGTTGCTCATGTTACTTTCACAGTTTGCCTTTTTGTGTGTCTTTCCTGAACAATCCTTCTTACCTTGATGACACACAGATTTGCTCTTAATTTTATGTGGTGGACCCTTCGGTTATGACCAGCCTGACATACAAATAACTTGTATGACTGTAATTTTAGTTTAACTTATGACCAAAAGTCTTGAGTTATGACCCAAAGGCTGGGCACTTGTGCTTCCAGATGGTCTCAGATATGGATTTAACGCTTAAAGAGTTCTGGAAGGAACATTACAATGTCTTTTCCTGTGTGGGGTTAACAGAGAAATCCTGGGCCAGTGTCTCTCTATGGACAGTGGGATCTGGCTGTGTACAAGAGAGACTTTTAAGGCTGTGTAGAGGAGCCTGAGCCTTCAGCTGATGACCTGAGTTACAACCAGTCCTTGGGAATGAATTGCGTTTGTAAGTCAGTGATCCAATGTATTTTATTTGAAATATTTAGCTGTATTTATTTTGTACCCAAAGAAAATTCATTCTGTATCCTGTATGTCTCTGTGAAAAGGAAATGAATGTTTTTTAACAAGCTGTGCTACTTCTTAGATATCAGGTGGTCGTCTTTGTGTGCGGAATCTTGGGGTTTTCTTCCCTTTATTAAAAGGCGAGGCAATATTAATTACTGGGCAGAGTTGGTGTTATATTAATTTACATGAACTGTGCCACGCATCCAACATGTGTCTGGTGCATTGTAGGCACTAGGGAGTGTAGCTGTTTCTTTCTTTTCTTTGATCGTCACTGTGGAGCACAGTGAGAGAGAGGTGGGGTGTGAAATCCTTTTCTCCATGGCAGCCCCCTGTCTGCATGGAAAGACCCCATCACAGGCTCTTTTTAGCCTCTTTCTGGCAGTGAGCTTGTCCTCCCTCTTCCTTCCCCCTAGCCTGGCCCCTTCTCCACAGCCTGGGTTTCTGCCCTCAGCCAAGTAGCAGAGGCCTTTCTTTTACAACCTGTCACAGACCTCTGAGTAGATGCAGGCTAGCCTTGGAGCAGCCACACCATTTTGCTTCTAAAACACTTAAGGGCACTTTTCATTAGAACAGAGCAGACCAGTTTCCTCACAGGGAGGTTTGTGATTCATTTGCATTTCAGTTACTCTAAATACAGCCAATCCCCCTCGGTCAGTTCTTACTGTGGGCTCCAACTTGCTGGAGGGGTTTGAGGCAAACAGATTTGTAGTAACTACCAGACACTATCTAAGCATAAGATCCAGAAGTAGTCTTGCTGTCTGGATTGAGCTGCAAAAATCGGAAGCAATGGAAGAAATTTTATGTCTAGGTTGCACACATCTTGTTCAGAGCATTTGTGCTGTTTTCTGGTTTCCTCTTCTAGAATCAAATGGTTCAGCTTTCGACCTGCACTGTACGGTGGCTGTGTAACTTGCTATGGCGTGTCTAGCACCGAGGTCTTCCCTACTGGTCGGAGGTTCCTGGTCACTGTCCTTTGAGATCCTAAGTGATGTGGGGTGGGACCTCATCTTGGGTGTGGAGCCTGCAATGGGCAAGATCTTGATTATCCTAGCCGAATACTCCTTTGCTATCAACTGCTTAGTCTTAAACACAAGACCGCATTGTACTGAGTAGAATATTACAGACATCCCTGTGCTAGCTTGGTGGGGTTCCTTCCGCTCAGAACTTCCAGGAAAGTGGACCCACTGCCGGGTCCTGCATAGTGCTAGTCCACTGAAATGTGATGCACCCTGCATAGGCAGGACGTTTTCTCATAACTACACTCAGATAAGTTCAAAGAAACATGTAAAAATTAATTGGAGTACCATATTTAATTTTACCCAGTATATCCAAATATGCCTTCAACATATAATCAACATGAAAATTCTAAATGAAGTATTTTACATCATTTGTCTTCATACTGTCTTTGAAATGTTTATTATACATTTTCAGCCCATCTCAATGCAGATGGGGCACAGTTTGAATGCTTGTAGCTACATGTTCACAAGGGGGCCCATAGGGCCCTTCTAGGGCTTGGTGGGACTTCTTAGGGAAAGGTGGGACTGGGGTCTGCTGCCCCATCTTTTCCTCCTTCCCTTAGACCACCACTAGATACTCTCTTCTGTTCTCTCCTTGCAAAGATGACCAACATAGATTTTAATCTCCCCACTGCTTAGGCTCTTCTCTCTCCCTTTTAGCACACCGATAAGCTACTCATAGTGTAACTATGCTCAGGGAAGTTAATCCTCACATGTACACAACTTTGCAGATTGTTTTAAAATATCCTCCAGGTATTAGTTTTGAGACTGCACGTGTAAAGGAGCATAAATGCAACACACCAGAGTCCAGCAGCCAGAAAGAGGGATGCCAGTGGCGTCCAGCAGGGATGACTTCCAGTCCAGGATAGAGAGGGACAGGAAGCCTGAAATAACCATGAACAACAATGCTTCAGAAGTTTCCACTGCAGCCCAAACAGCTTTCTTAAACTAAAAATAAAATTCTCTTTTTAAAGTAAAAATTCGGGGCTGGAGGTACAGCTCAGTAGGCTAAGTGCTTGCCGCTAAGCACTAGGGCCCTGAGTTCGATCCCCGGTCCCGGAAAAAAAAAAAAATAAATAAATAAAGTAAAAATTCACCGCATTAGTTGAAGGAAATCCAGATAGAGGAAATAACACCGGACACAATAGAAAACCACATTGTGTAAACCATGAGGAAAAGCTGAGAGACATAGAGAACAGATTTCAGAGACCTGCGATTCAAATCTTAGAAACAGGACCAGGTAGGGAAGAGGCAAAAACGAAACAACTGTTAGTACAAAGTTGCCTTGAATAGATGTCAGACTGGGCTACAGTCAGGACTGATGAGAACAGATACCTACAGGGACATATATGTATTCTGGTAAAATTTCTAACTTCTAAGACGAGGATTAAAAGAATTCTAGAACTGCCACAGTATATGATTTAAAATGCCAAATTTTCAGCATAACTTTTTGAGATGCACAAAGAAACAAACAGTTGTGGCCCTTGCATAGGGAAAGTTTATAGAAATGGATTTTTTATGAAGCTTGACAAATACCTTGAAATTAGCTATTAAAAATATGTTTAAAAACTCCAGATGAAAGAAAAAGTAACTTAAAAAGGGAAAACAATCAGACTGATAGCAGACTTTTCTTTCACAGTTCTTGACTTTAGAACATGGTGGAATTATAGAGATACAGTTTTTTTAACTTTTACATTTTTTATTCGTATGGAATTGATTTTGTTGCACTGATGAAGGAGGGATGTATGCTTGGTCATTTTCCTCCTTATTTACCTAGTATGCTGAATAATTTATTGAATAATCTGCCACTTACCCTTTCAAATGAAATGCCTTATCAATTGTTAATATAAACATGTGTGTGTGTGTGTGTGTGTGTGTGTGTATGTGTGTGTGTGTGTGTGTATATATATATATATATATATATATATATATATATTCAGGTTTTATTAAAAACTGATTTTATTCTACGTAGACACATACCAAAAAGATTTAACATGCTGTTTAAAGGAAGACAACCATATGCATTTGTGCAGTCCTTAGCTTCTACAGCTATACATGAGGTGGCCCAGGAATCTAATATAAGTACCCACTAGGGAGCCCATGAAATGCACATCACCAGTTCTCCTAGTGCTTCTTGGGTGTCCTTTCCATACTGCAGCCACCTCCAGGCTTAGAAGTAACCTCAGCAAGAGGGAACAATGTGTTACCCTGTTTTTATCTTTATAGTTTAGCCCCATGAATACATTTCCCTAAAGAATACATTATTTGGTATTATCCAGTTTTGGATTGCATACAAATGAAATCATGCTGTACCTGTTCTGCTCAGTGTTACAGTTTTAAATTTCATTTCCGTTGACATGTGAAGCTGAGTTCATTCATTTCCACTGCTCTGTTGTGTTCCAAGGTACAAAACCAACACAAAGTATTGACCCATTCTGTGGTTGTTGGTCTCCTTTTGTATAGTGTTAGATTTATTTTATTTGAGGATTTTGTATTCATTTTAAGGGTGAGATTATATCATTCTTGCCTGGTTATGTTACCAAGATTTTAATACTGTCACAAACTGAATTTTTGGATATTCCTTTCTTTTTACTATTCTCTGAAAGGGTTTTTCAAAGATGGAAGTTATTTGTAAAGGGAATGTTTTATAAAGCTCACCTCTAAAATCTTGTGGTTTTGATATTTTCTTCCTGGGCAGAATTTAAATACAGATTCTATTTCTTGAATGGTGAAAGGATCGTTGATGTTTTCCTTCCTTTCTTTCCCTTTCCCTCTCTTCCTCTTTCCTTCCTTTTCTTCCTCTCAGTTTTGATTATATATTTTCTCTAGAACTTTTCCATTTCTCCCAGTATTTCAGATAGTTTTCCCTGTCTTCAGTCTGAGGTGGTGGTTTGCTTCCGTTCGTCCCTTTTCCCCACCTTGTTGGCGCCATGACAGCTGTTCTGGGACATTATGGTGGCCCAGGTTGTCCCGGACCCCCATCCCACTTGCCCAGCCACCCAGCCTCCATGGGAATCGCCTCACTTCTCTCCCTGACACCTCTCCAGTGCTCGGGAAAGCTCCGCAGGGCCTCCCGCCAGCCTCCATCCAGCTCCGGCCCTGACTTTCCCCCTCTGCTCTCCCCCCCCCCGTTTTCAGCCCAGTGAATGGCTCCCTGACTGCTGGTCTCTACCTCTCCACTGGAGCCCAGAAGTGCCGGCTACGAGTGCAGCGTGGTGTGCCCTCTGCACAGAGCATGCATGTGGAAAGCAAGCAGTGCATGCGCACGCTCGTGCTCATGTTAAAAACTTGTTTTGGGAGCTTTGTGAATACAATAATCATAGCAGTAGCTTTTTGTACAGTTCCATGCAGTTTAAAGAGCACTATTCTGTACAGTTATTTTACTCTATAGTTCTGGGAAGTATAAGGTCCTAATCTCCTCTTTACCCCTGAGGACCTCCTGGCAAGAACACGGACAGTCCTGGTCCTGTGCACTGGCTTCCTTGTCTGGGGTGCCCTCCCTCCCTGAGGTGAAGCAAAGTATCCCACATTGCCTTGCATTCTACACTCTTCCTTTATCTTTAAGCTTCCTGTGACTGTTTTGGGCCCTTTGGGCCAGCAAGTGGGGTCCATGCTGTTCTTTGCTGGATCTTCCCTGTTTCCTCCAAAATAAGTCCTAATGGGAAAGGAATCAGCCTTGAAAACCAGAGATCAGAAATGCCAGCCCCTTCAGCCTCCCCTGGCCTTCCCTGCCTTACAGAGCTGCCACCAAACAGGAGACCAGCGAGGGCAGGGGCGGCCAGCTTGGGCTGATGGGGTGGCATTTCTGACCTCTGGTTTTCAAGGTTGATTACTTTCTGGTGGGGTTGTATTTTCCAGGAAGCATAGCTATTTGGGTAAGGAAAATGTAGGGGAGACTCCCCTGACAGTGCTCGCCAGAGTTTCACTTTTTTGATTCCTGGACATTTCTCTGCTAATTTGTTTCTCAGCTAACAGTTTGTCTGATGAATCCACACGGAACACTTCCTGCCCTGGGAAAACAAGCTGGCTTATGATGAATATAAATGTTTTGGGAGTGTGTGCAAACAGTATACTTCTTTTTCTTCTCTGGGAAGCCTGCACTTGAAAGCCTGCATGATTTCAGCCGCACAGAGGGGCTGTTTCCCGAAAGGAATGAAGCTGTGGGAGTGAGAAAGACCATGAATAAACATGAATATGTCCCCTGCATGTTCTGGACTTTGTCAGGTTGGGTGGTGTCTCACTGCCAAACTAGGAAGAACAGCAATACTCTTTTTTTTGGCTACTGAATTAGTGCAAATTTGTGCCTGAATAATAAACACAGATTTGTGTCATCCTCAGTAATGACCACACAGATGGGCAACACAGGACACCATGTCCACATAAACAAGGAGTCGTGAACAGAGGAATGTGTACTGCACACGTACATTGCGTTTGTGTTATGAGGGCGTGGGCAGTGGCAGGCTGGGGCCACTGTGCAGGGTGGGATAGCAGAGGCCACCCTGCGCCTGGACACTGGATTGCTGGGCAAGCAGTGACTGGACCTGGTCAAGCGGGCTGCAGGGCTGTGGGGACAGAGAGGGGCCTGGGCCAAGGAGGGCAGAGATCCCACTACTGCAGGTAGAGGCAGAGACTTCTGAGCCCTACTGGGCCCAGCCAGTTCCTAGAGAGTGTGGACATGTTGGCGCCTCCAGGCAAAGGGCAGGATACTCCTATCCAGTTTAGAAAATCGGACAAAAAACTGATTCCCTAGGGAGTCCTGACCGTCCTTAACTGCCTCAACCTCTCTGTTTAAAACTGCAGTTTATGCTCGGTCCCCTGGCACTTCCAGCTTCCTTTTCCCATGACTTAGTATGTGACTTACTTATCTATCAGGCTATTTTCTGTTTTCTCTAATTTGAATCTGAGCTCCTTGAGAAATGTGATTCTTGATTCTTGTCTGTTCTGTTGATGGCTGAATCCACAGTGTCAAAAACATTGTTGGGTGCACAGTAGGTGTTTAATAAACATATATTGGCTGAATAGGACCTGTGAGCCCCCAGACTACTTGGATACACCATGCTTTTGGGATTCCTGACCCCGATCATTTGGGTAAAATAAAACATTTATTTGTATGTCATCTGAAAGACCAAGATGCCTTTCCTTTGTGAGAGATAATGATGAGTGTTAGTGGTGAAGAGGTGGCGGGAAAATACATATTCCACTTTAGGATCAAAGTGCAGATTCCAGGGCCCAGACAGTGGGGAGAGAATGTTCTTCCTAACACGGAGCTCCTTTCAGGGAGAGGAAGGAATTCTTGGAAGAGATGACAAGTATCAGAAGACACTGCATCTGGCCAGCGCCTTCCAAAAAGTCCTCGTTACACAGCAGCTCCTCCCACCACCATTACCAGAGTCCCTTCGGCAAAATGTCACTCAGTTCCAGGTGCTGTGGCTGGGACAGGAGGCTGGACCAGGGGGGAGAGTAAGAGAAGGAGGCATGGGGCAGGGAGGTTACAGGGAGTTGAGATGGAAGGTGAACACCTGGGTTTTTCTTAGGAATAGAGCTCTGTTTGCAGAATATCATGTGAGGCTTTTTCCAGAGGTATTTTAAGGTGGATTTATTTCCATGTGACATTTTGCTTATTGCAGCTGTTTCCGGTGGGTCATTTACATTAAGATCTTCAAAAATGGATTTGTAAGTGATGTTTTTGTGGGGAGGCTCTAGGGAAGAAGCTCTGTATTGAGCATATTGGCAGGGGAAGACTTGCTTTACACTCCCCATTGGAATTGTAGCCAGGTTTCAAAGAACCCATGTGAGATGCCAGCATCATTGGAGCCAGAGCTTTGGGTCTTCTGGGGTGGGCAGCGGTAGTCAGACTCTGGCCATGCAGGCTCCAGGTGGGGAGGCAGGGACTAGGGTTGACTTCTAGGAGGGATTTAAATTATTAGAGCTCTTCCTCGTACAAAACCCAGTGCTCTGCAGGAGGCTCCAGGAGGCAGCTGAAGGGTGGGCAGCTCCATTTCCAGGCTCTGTCGTTTTAGGGAACTGGAAGGTGAAATCTGGTCCAGCAGGATCTTTTCAGTGATTACTTTGGGCCCTTATTACCAGGGCTGATGAAGGATAAGATTTGGGAGGAATGGAGAGGAAGTGGGGGGAGAAAGGGGAGGGATGAGGGAGAAAGGGCGGGATAGACTACGCATGTTTGGTGGCAGCAGAAGTAGTGTTGTGGATGACATTTATGAGACCTAAATCCAGCTTGCTAATGTTAAATTCCAGGAAGAAGCTTTTCCATGTAAACAGCTCTTCCTGGGTAAGGATGCCTGTAGGCCACACCTTGCCACTCAGGAGGGACGGAGAAGGGCCTGCTGCTCAGGTTTCTTTTGAAAGGTGACCCAGAGTGAAGCTAAGATGTGAAGCTACAAGGTATTTGGGGGAAGGTGTACCCAGATGTTCCTGACGTTGGCACTTTCAGTGGAACAGTATCAGGAGACTTTATCTTTAATTGAGGGTACAGAAAAATCTTGAATTCCTAAAATTAATTTTTTAAAACTCAGAAGAAAGGGTGAACACTCTTTGCCACTCTTCAGCCCACTCTTCCAAACTTGCCAAAGTACATTTTATGTTTCATCAGGAAGTTTTTGGACACGAAGTCTCAGAAGGACTACATCCTACTTGAAAAGACGAAAATGATCAGGAAGGTGTCTATTTTTAACCTTTGTGTCAGGATCAGGAAACGAAACACACATCATGGCTTTTAGAAGAGAAATGTCCTGGGTGCCCTGAGTTTAAGCAGTGTTGGTTATCTTAAATTTTTCCTTATGGCACCCAAAGGTGCAAAATGTCACACGCTATCCTGGCCAGGAGGAGCAAGGCATTCAGTCTGCTTTGGAGGGGTGGAGCGGAGCACTTCCAGCCTCACGGAGTATCGTGGTCTAAAGCAGCTCACACCCCTTTTCCACAAGGGTGATTCCTGCTCCTGTGCAGACAACGAGCTCTCTTCTGGGTTGCTGGGAATAGATGTTTTGACAGTGACCTTCAGAGTCCCCTGCTCAGCCCCCTGCTGAGTGTCTTGGGAGAAGTCCAGCCCAGTGGCCCGGGGTAGTACCTTCATGGCAGGTGCCTTTGTCTCAGTCTGATCAGCTCTTGGGGAACCTTACTTCCTCCACCAGCATCTTGTTTCTTTGTGCTGTCTGAGTTGCTGCAGATACAAAGTCCCTGACACAGTATTTCTGGAGTCTCTAGTAACCAACTTAGGGATATCTGGACAGTGGGGAGCTATAACTGGGCAGAGTCACCATCAGTGTGAAATTGGGGAAAGAGCTCCAGGCAGTCCTCTACCAGTGTTTCCATTGGTGACAGGGACACCTTGCCTTTGGGCTGACGTCATGTGGGTAGAGTTGTGTTTGTACGGGAGGTGGACCTAGAGCTCAGACAGTCTTGGCAGGCTGGAGTGTGGGCCGCGTGGAGAGTGGGTGTCAATGGCAGTCAGGTTTCAGGTTTAGGCTGCAGCCACATGGGCTCCCAGTGGCCTGTGGGAAGGACTTGGGGCCTGCACTGAGCGTGGTGCTGAGGCTGGTGGTGTGGCCCATCCGCATCCCACTGTGGGGTCCAGAGGAGCCAGGTTGGAGTCACACTGTGTTTGCCTTAACTGCTGGCCACTTGGCTTTTGAGGCACATTGAGTGGCTTCTCCATCAGAGGAAGACCCACTTCTGTATTTCTCCTCATTACATCATTCTGAGATAGAAACAGAACCTGAGTACTTTTCCCTACTTTCTACTTTCTTCTCAACACTTCTGACACCAGGTGTACCTCCCTCCTCACCACCTGGCTCCCTAAGGGGCACCAAGCAGTTCTGAAACTGTCTACCTGGAGGGAGCATCAGACTGAAGGTTAAGGGGACCACAGGACTGCTTCTAAACTCAGACATCAGTCACAAGTACTGTCACCTTCTGCACTTTTGGCTCGTGGACCATCAATCCAGTGTCCACTCCTTGGCTTCCATCGGTTTGCTGGGGTGGCTCAGAGAACTCAGGGAACATTTTACTGTGTCTGCCAGGTTATTCACAAAGGACACAACCAAGGGTGCAGATGCACAAACAGTTGAAGGGACATACAGGGTGAGAGGCCTGGAAGGTCCCAAGGGCAGGAATCAGGGTGCATTCCTTCCCAGGCACTCAGATGTGATCACCAAGTAAAAGCCAGTGCTTTTGAATCTTTGTGGAGTTTCATTGCCTAGGTGCGCGATGACATCACTGGCCCCTGGTATCAACTCAGCCTTCTGCTGATCAACTTCCTTGGAAGTTGGGGGATGGGACCAAAACTGGAAAGTTTAGCTTGTTGGTCCTCAGCAGCCCTCTTCCTACCCAAGGGTGACAACAGTCAAACAGAAGATGCTCCCATCACCCAGAAAATGGCAAAGGTCTGCATGCTCTGTGCCAGGAACCTGGGCCAAAGATCAAATGTCAGAATAAAAAATTCCCCCAACAATCCTATCAGAGATGCTCATGTGCATACACACACACATGCATGTGCATGTACATGTGTGTGTATGTATGTGTGTGTGTGTGTGTGTGTGTGTGGTGCTGGGAATCAAGTCTAGAGCTTCGAGCATGCGAGACAGATGTACCACACCCCACTGTCTACCAGAGGTGTAGCGGCTGTGTCAGGAACTGTGGTCAGAGATCTCATATATTTTTATTACTTTACAGTTTTATAATAAATTAAACCCAGTCTGGAAGTTATTTTTGATTCTCTATAAGGTATGGATCGAAGCCTAGAACACAGAATCTTGTCCTTGAAGTGCCATCCCACATTCATGTCCTCCTGCCAAACTCAGGGCTTCCCACTGGGGATAGCAGGGGGAGACGCAGCTGTATCCCCAGGCTTCGGGTTCAGGGTCCCCAAGGTACAGTCTGGATTTCTCCTGCCGTCCCCAGTGGCTGAGCAGCTGTGAGCAGTGGATGTGGGCTGACGTGTTTGGCAGCTTTGCTCCCAGACCCTGGCTTGGTGCCATGGGAAGATCACACACTTCCTATGTGTCCTTTCTTCCCCACCTTTTCTCTGCCTCTTGCTATTCAAGGACCCTGACTTTTTCGGCCATCCCATCTCATTAACAGACATATGTCACTGAGACATCACGATAGTTAGGAAGCCCCTCCTGTCTGGATGGAAATGTCAAAGACATCTTCCCAGTGATGTTTGTGTTCTGAAGCCAGCATGCACTCAGGTGTTTCTCCTGATGGATAGGCAGTTTGTGCTAAGAATCCTGTCCACTGAGGAAGGAGGGGAATGGAACAGAGAGCTTTTCCTGGAGAGCTGGGAGTGTGTGTGTTGCTGCTCTGATCACCTGACCTCCTGGATCTCAGCTTCTTCACTCAGAAAGGAAGATGAATGGTATCCATTTCACGGGGTAGTTGTGAGGGCCAGGTGCCAAGTGCTGGCTCACAGCAGATGCTCAGAACTTGAGATTCGTTCTTTCCCATCTTTCTCTTCAAAAGATCTGTGTTGGATCTGCACATCTCACTGCTGGAGCTGCTGCAGGAGAGGCTCCTGCATTGGATGGGTGGGGACTATTGGCTATCTCCAGAGTCTCCTGATTCTGCAGTTCTGCAGTTCAGATGTTTGGCTTGCCAGGGTCTCCCCCGTTTGAACGTTAGAATCCCTGTGTGTGTGTGTACACATATGCTTGTGTGCAAGGGAAGGGAAGGGGATCACTGAGGAGGGAGAAAGGGAAGATGCTGTTGTCCAGAGCATCTCAGCTGGAGAGCAGTGTACCACCTCAGACTAGTTTGGTCCATAAACTGGCTAGATTCTGAAAGAGCCCTGTCACTTTCAGAGTGAGCTCCCAATCACTGAAGGGCATGTGGCAGCATTTCTGAGGAAGACAGGCTGGATTTGACAACCAAGAAGGTTCTTGGTGCTCACATTTCATAATCATGGATGCCACAGTACAACTCTGCAAGGCCAGACAGCCAGGGTGGCACAGAGTGACCTCACAGTACCCCCATGGGGTTGGAGGGGACGACTTGGACTGCACCTGGGCTGTACGCTCATCTCCTGAATGAATGAAAACTGGTTCACTCATTGTCATTTTGATAACAAGAGTAAGGATTTTAATAGCAAGAGCGGGTGTAAAATCTTTGTCCCTTCATAGGGAGTGTGATGGGGCGCAGTGAGAATCCTGGGGAACGGAGGCACTCGGCTCCGGTAGCCTTCAACAGCTCTCCTCTCGCGTATCGGGCACTATGCCAGGCACCCGCTGTGAGGTGCAGTTCTGTGGAGTCACTGCCTGCAGACAGCAAAGTCCTCCAAGAGGCAGTGTCGAAATGGGCCTGGGAGGCGAGACAGAAGCCTCGGATGGGTAGATATGGTCAGATTTTACCAATCTGAATGTAAGCAGAGGGGGAAAAACTTATTAGAGTTGCAATGTTTGTAGTTGTTTTTAATCCTGCAGAGATACAATGCACACATAACTTGGGTACAGAAATAGGGCTGTGCCATTACAAGGTGGCTCCAAAAGACCCTCTCCATGCCCATGTTAGGACTTGCCTGCCTTGCCCAGAAGGTGGCCTTGGAAGCAGGGCAGCTCAGCAGTGAGAGAAGGAGGGAGCATCGTAAGACCAAAGATCCGTGGGGCACAGCAGCAGGTGCTAGGAAGTAGGCACGGGGGAAGTGGAGGCTCAGATTTGGAATCAGCTAAGCAGCATGGCTGGTGTGCACTGGCACGGCCAGAGTCTCCCCGTTACAGAAGCTGGACCTCCCTGTGCATCCTAGACCCACCTCCCTTCCTGCTAGGGCTTTCTTTCTGCAGCTCTGCTGCCGGCTCCCTTGTGTCCTCTTGCTCACTGGCCAAACAAAACACTCCGGCATCTTCTGCCTCTGAACATCCATCTGTCCTCCCTTCCACATGGCCCCTGCTGTGCCCTGGGTCCCTCTTCCTTCCTCTTCAGACTCAGTGCAGTCATCCCTGCTGCTGCATGGCACCTGCAGTGACTTCCTTGTCCCACACCCAGTGGACACTTCTCCAGACTCACCTTTCCCCTTCCGCAGCAGCATTCAAGACAGCTGACTGCTCTTGGAGGCTGAGTTCTTTTATGACCTGTTTAAAAATTCTACTCTAATTGATCATTTTAACCTCTTTTGCTTGATGCTTTTCTTTTCCTCATTTTCAAAGGGTGGAATTATTATCGTTTGTGGTACTAGGGATTGAGCTCAGGGCCTCTGTACAGAGCCACACCCTAGCCCTTTTTATTTTTTATTTTCAGACAGCATCTTGATAAGTTATGCAGGCTGAGTTTGAACTCAGAACGGTCCTGTCTCGGCCTCCCAGAGTGCTGCTATTACTGGTGCGCACTGCTTTCTTGGCTTCAAATGGTGGAATTATTGAGGGTGCGAGGCAAGGCCCTCTTGTCTACCAAACTTTCTCTAGGGAGAGCCTCTCTCAGATAATGGTTATAGATATATATAAATATAAATGCTGACTTCTGCACCTTCCCTCTCCTTTCTGAGCCCCACACTTGCATATGGAACAGTCATCTCAAGCTCTCCAGGTGGGTCTCCCACCTCAAGCAGAGCTACTAACTGCTTTACCAACAGGTCTGTTCTTTGCTCAGGGCTGCTCATCTTGTGTTCCTTTAAAGCTAGCTGCTCAAGACAAAACCCCAGCACGCTTTGGGGGGGAAGAGGAAGGAAAGAGGTGGCGACTCTCCTGCTTTTGCTTCCTCGCTCTCCCTCTCATCGGCCAGTCTCTCGGTTTTACTCCTACTCCATCCGTCTCCTTCTGCAGTGGGCTTGTGACTGTGCTGTTTATACGCACCACTGTGGCTGTCCTCCTTCATTCCATGGCTCAGAAGCCTTTCCACAGCCTGGCTCTTCCTTTCCTCTCGTCTCCATGGCACCTCACTGTCCACCTTGAATCCAGCCATGCCGACCCTTGTTCTGCTTTTCAAACCCACGGACCTTGTCTCCACGTTAAGGCTCTTGGACTTGCTCTTCTTTGGGCAGAAATCCTCACTCTTGGGTTTTTGCTGACTCGATTCCTGCTTATGCTCTAGGAATTAGCTCCAGCCTCACCTTCTCAGGGAGACCTTGCTGACCATCTATTGAAAATCGAGCAGCCTTTCCCTAGTATTACTTGGATGTCACCTGTTTATTTCCTTTGTAGCACTTCAAACTTTTTTTTTATTTAAAAAAAATAAAAACACAAAAACATATTAACAAACAGACACAAATTAGCATAAGAAATAGTACAATCAAAGCTGATTTACAGACAAGGTGACATGGACTCAACAATGGTTGTTGCTTTACCTATTGATATCTTCGAAGTGTATATTCATGAACACAGATATAGACGTGCGAAATTAGTCAAACAATTAAGCATCTCAACAACAGAAAACAAAAGACAAAAAATAAAATAAAATAAAATAAAAAAAGAAGATAAAAACCAACAATAGTTGGTGCTTTGCATATTGATATCTTCGAAGTGTGTGCTCAGAATAACACATACAGACATACAAGATTGATGAATAACCCATCATCAATTATTCCTTAGCATTAATTGATATAATACACTAGTAGAACCATGTTAGTCCTCCTGCACATATGTATATACATATATACATACATACATTTTTGCCTCTTTCTTTTCTCCTTTCCCTCGTCCCATCTGTTCTTTGTTTTTGAACAGATTGCCTTCATGTCTCTTAGTTTATATTCCCACCCTCAGGTTCTTACACCAGTGATACAATACGTTGCCTGCACATGTACCGCTGATTTATTTCACTTATGAGTATGGACTCTAGTTTTGACCAATTGCCTACAAAGTCCCCAAAACTGTCTTTCTTTGTAGCTGAATAATATTCCCTTATATAAAAATGCCACAATTTTTTAATCCAGGCTTCTGTGGATGGACACTTGGGTTGCTTCCACATTTTAGCTATTACAAATTGCACTGCTATAAACATGGGTGCACATATATCAGAGTGATACGATGTTTTCAGATCTTCTGGGAAAATACCCAGAAGAGGAATAGCTGGTTTGAATGGAACCTCTAGACCTAGTCTGCTGAGAAATCTCCAAACGGCTCTCCACAGTGATTGCACCAGTCTGCATTCCCACCAGCAGTGTAATAGAGTCCCTATTTCTCCACAGCCTTGCCAGCATTTGTTATTGGATGACGTTTTCACACTGGCCAGTCTTACTGGGGTGAGATGAAATCTTGATGTTGTTTTTATTTGCATTTTTCAAATGACTAAGGATGTGGAACATTTTCTCATATATTTATTTGCCATTTGTATTTATCTGAGAAGTGTGTATTCATCTCAGATGCCCATTTCTGGATTGGGTCTTTGAATTTGGACAGGTACATGTTTTTTAATTCTTTGTATGTTCTAGATAGAAGACCTCTGTCTGAGGGACAGCCAGCTAGGATTTTTTCCCAATTTGTGGGTTTTCTTTTTACTGTGCTGGTGATTTCTTTAGATGTACAAAAACTTTTCAGTAGGATGAGGTCCCAATTATTGATTCTTTGGAGTGTTTCCTTTGCAGTTTCATTTTTGTTCATGAACTCTCTGCCTACTCCTATATCTTCAAGATTTTTACCTACTTTCTCTACCAATAGATTTAGAGTTTCTGTTTTAATGTTGAGGTCTATGATCCATTTTGACCTGAGTTTGGTGCACAGTGATAGACTGGGGTCTATTTTCAGTTTTCGGCAAGAGGCAAGCCAGCTTTTCCAGCACCATTTATTAAACAGGCCTTCTTTTTTCCAGTGAGTTTGGTTGACCCCTTTGTCAAATATTAGGTAGCTGAGCGGGTTTTTCATTATGGTTGCATCTTCCAGTCTGTTCCATTGATCCTCAGGTCTGTTTTTGAGCCAGTACCAGGTTGATTTTATTACAGTAGATTTGTAGTATAATTTCAGGTCAGGGATTGTGAGTCCACCTGACTTGTCCTTATTGTCCAGGATTGCTTTTGCTATTCTGGGTCTCTTCTGGTTCCAGATGAATTTGAGGCATATTTTCTCTAGATCTGTGAGGTAAGCTAACGGTAGTTTAATGGGAATTGTATTGAATCTGTAGAACAGTTTTGGTAGTATGGCCATTTTTACAATGTTAGTTCTTCCTAACCATGAGCAGGGTATGTTTTTCCATTTATTGAAATCCTCTTCGATCTCCTTTTTCAGGGTACTGTAGTTTTCACTGAATAAATCTTTCACATTCTTTGTTAGATTGATTCCTAAGTATTTCAATTTCTTGGTTGCTATTGTAAAGGGTATGGTTTCCTCAATTTCTCTCTCAGTCTGTTTGTTGTTCGTGTATAGGAATGCTATTGATTTTTGGGTGTTGACTTTGTATCCGGCTACACTGCCGAATTTGTCAATTAATTCCAGGAGTTTTCTTGTGGAGTTTTTGGGGTCCTCCATGTATAGTATCATGTCATCTGCAAATAGTGATAGTTTGACTTCTTCCTTTCCTATCCTTATTCCTTTTATTTCTCTCTCTTGTCTGATTGCTCTGG